>VOMN01026228.1:0-24194 GCA_014899125.1 Orchestia grillus
ATAGACTGATTGGTCTGTAATTTGATGCTGTATTAATATCACCAGAATTATGGAATGGTTCAATTATGGAATGTTTCCACTGATCAGGAAATTTCGTATTGTCAATGGAAGTATTGATTATCAAACGGAGCAGTGGTGCAGTAACAGAGTAGCTGTTTTTGATAAACTGAAGGCTGATATTGTCATGCCTAACCGCCTTTTCGTTTTTCAACGAGTGCAGGATACTGCGTTGGTCTGATAGATTAACAGGACTAGGTCTCCATTTTTTCTTTGTGTCAAGATCCGAAGTATTACTTAATTTTTCGGTTGAGGGTTTTCGTAGAGTTGCTTGCCCGAATAAGTGAACTCCGATGGCAAGATAAAATGCTCTCCGGGGATATTGATATACAAAATTTTATTAATAAATCAGTAAAAGAAAGAAACAATGTAAGAATCCTGGCTTAATTGCATTCAAGTTCATTTAAAATATGAGGTGTATAAGATGCCACTTACCTGAAAATTTCTTGTGAGTAATAACGAAGTGATGTTGAATGTTTTCATATTATAAAACACAATTTTGTAAATGCTATTACAGTAGATTTTCCAAATTAACTTAAAATCTAGCGCGAGTAGTCAAATAACTCTGAAATATCGCATTTTGTCCTCAATGGAGGCCTGAGCGACTAAGCCTTGAGACTACCCTCAGTAGGGAAAGGGTTGGAACTAAAATTTGAGTTACCCTTTTTACTAAATAAATACCAAAAAATCCCGAATATTAGTTTACAGCATTATACAGGTGGACGCTCGCCTACATCAACGAAACATCAGCACAAGAAATACTTAAAGGAATATGTACACGTAGTAAATTTAACAAATGATCTGGATACTCAAAAGCACAGTTGATATTGTCTTCACATTTGGGTCAAATTATATGTGCTCGCTAGATAGCCATGATCCTGATCACGGACGAAAATACTAATCCGAATAAATACTGTTCATATGACTAAATTATCAATTAAGGTGTCAATTTTCTAAAACATTTATTATAATGCTCATCGCACTTTGCTGAACTATGATTCGTAAAAGATGACAATCAAACTTTAACAAGGCTTAGAGTTAAAATACTTTAAGTATGACTAATTGGAATGATTATACAGGGTGGCCCAAAAAAATGCATACACTCTTTCGAATAGTTAGTAATATTTCGTTAACGTTAAGTACAAAATCGTTTAAGACTTTCCAATTAAAAACGAAAATTTTTACGGGGTATTTTGGTTACAACCGAACAGTTCTTTAATCTGAATAATCCTTTCATTTCATAATTATTTTTCACCTAAAAACAAGTCAAATAAACTCTAAATTTTTGACTAAGCAGCTAACGAGAGAACAAAGATTCATTGTTGTGGAAACATTCTTTGAATCAAAACACATATCGCAAGTTGTAAGAAGGTTTTAACTTACCTTTGATGGACAGACAGTGACCAGGTTAACCGTTAAAAAAATATTGACAAATGTCTTCGACAAGTAATGTCAATGACCAATATTTCGTTTTTCTTCAAAAACCATTCACAAAAATTTCTTCGCCGTTCCAAATCAGTTTCTATACTTTCTGACAAGTCTTATATTTGATAGTAATTCGTATCCTTTCCACCGATTCACTGGAATATCGATCTAGATAGGTTTGTTCCAGGGCATCGGGTTGAAAGAGAAGGGGTTTATTCAGTTTTTTGTCGGACCATTTGAACATTTGCTTCAGTTCGTGCAGTCCTGAGTCTATCAGAATTTTCCTTAATCCTGTTCAGAATAGTACCATGAGTTTGTCATTTGCCAGTATTCGTTTTAACGATTAACCTGATCACAGTTTGTCCATCAAAGGTAAGTTGAAATCTTCTTACTACTTGCGATATGTTTTTGATTCAAAGAATGTTTCCACAACGAAGGATCGTCGTTCTCTCGCTAGCTGCCTGGCAAAAAATCTAGAGTTTATTTGATTGTCTTTTAGGTGAAAAATATTTATGAAATGAAAATATTATTCAGATTAAAAAACTGTTTGGTTGTAACTGTGATATTCCATACATTTTTTTATTTTTGTTAGGAAAGTCTTGAAAGATTTCTGTATATACTTTAACGAAAGAGTTCTAATTATTTAAAACAGCGTATACAGTTTTTGGGTCACCTTGTACGCACAAAACTGGTCCTCCTGAATACATTTGCAAGTTCTTATGATCAATCCTATGATCTGGGCGTACCTTATTAGGCGACGTTAAAGGACTGATGCAGTGACTGCTTCTTTGCGTTGATATCATGGCATTTGGATGATAAAATTAATTTTTTCTCTAAATACTGGCTACGCATTAGCTAAAGCCAATTGTTCTCTGCCTTTTACGGCTAATTGATATTCTCTTCCATAACTTTACTCGGATTTTAAAAGCATTGTCACTTGGTGACCGTGAATGTCCTGCTGTTAAACCTTCAGCTTCGGTCGTAATAATTCTGCGAGTGGAAATATTCGATTGGTGTTATAAAGTTTGAGGATAGATGCTAACTTTTTCGTCTCAATAGTTTTGCGGGAGAGTGATCACCACAATACCGCTTGAAATAACTGTAATTTGATTCATATAAATACACGCTTCAATGATGGATCATTTACATTGGGCTCTAAGTTGATGACCTTCGCACCGCCTGGTATGATTACGCCCTGGTAAGGTGGCCATCTTACAAGTTATTCCTTGAACTTTGTAGCCAATTTAGAAACAAAACTACACAAATGTTCAAATGTATTAACAGAATATATCATTTATGCAAATGATTCTTTTTCCTTTCTTTTATTCTTGAACTCTTTGCACTGTTTATTGTATAGTTGAGGGACTCCCAGTGTATTTAGCGTATTTTTATCAATACTCATCGTTGTTTTTAATTCAAGTATTCTGATATTGTAGATGCCTAATTTTTATTCAAGTGTACACATTAAATATGGAATATAAAAACTTCGCAAGCGTCAAAGTTTGTCTTTCCTTTCCACACCCAACGCCTCATTGATTGATTAACTTTAAACCTCTGCTTCCTGCCGGCAAGCTCAAGACCAAGCCGCTCAGTTTTTCCCATCAGGCGACAACGTATCAGTTTGCAGTAAAGAAACTGCTGGGGCAAGATGTTGAATTGAATAGAAAAATCTCGTGTAATCAGTAGGAAAGTTGTATTCAATGAAACAAAAACCATTCACTTTTTTGTTACTCCAAGAGTAGTTTATGCCAAGTAACATTTATTTCGATTTTTAAATACTAAATAGCAACAATAAGCGAAAACTTTATTTTCTTAGTGTCATTTACTTTCTGATTAATAAAACACAAAGTTTATTCATCAAATATCGAATGAGAGCATTTTATTTTGGCATCAGAATACATTTCCTGGTACAATAAACCTTGCTAGGTAGCGCCAAATTTTGCTACTGAAAAAGAAAAAGCCCTTGCATCAGCAGGATATGACACACGCTACGGCAATCTCAAACATATTATAGTTCATTAATAACTTATTCTTTGCAATTTCTTACTCTTCAGAATCCATGTTTCAGGAGGCCAAGTGTTAAGGTGAAATAGTTGGAGTTTAATAAACGCCGCTCGCACGATCCAGACTGTCACCGTTCATGGTCCGTGTAAAACTCGAGTCGTAATGAGGACATCTGGCTATTTTAATTGTGATACCTCATGAAAACCCAACAATTTTCTTTTAACTTTGAATGTGCCCCTTCTTCCCTCGGCCAAATGGCTCCCCATTACGGCCGTTGGTCAAAACAAGCCAGGGAATTAGAAACTATACGAAGTCGAAAAGCCAAAGTTCTGAGCGAACAAAATGACACGGGAAGTTCCTGGGCTCATTCGGAAATCTGAAGAGTTAGCTACAATCTCAGCGAGTCCTTTTGAAGTTCTTGAAAGAACCAAAACTTTCTTCAGCTGAAACTCTCTTCTAGATATTTCTTTTGCTGCTCTTCCTGAAATAATGTACGGTAAAACTCGATAAGGAAATCGAAGCAATGAGAGCCGTTTAGTTATGCATAAATTACCCAGCTCGAACGTAAGTATTTATTGCTCTAAAATTTTTGTGTATGAATTTAACTGGAGTATTTTACACGCCCGTCACAGGGTGCTATTTATGCGGTAAAAGTAAATGATAGTTCCACATTAAGTGGATTTCATTGTCGGGATAGTGCAGACCGTTCCTCAGGCCCAGATATCTAGGGATGCTGGATAGGCGACTACTGCCATCTGTACTGCCGTAATGAGGCCAAGGTCTAACGTTTGCATTTCCCACTGTCCTTCGTTGCAGGGATCCATCCTATAGAGGGATGAGCGGTATGTCTGATGAATCTTTTTAAAAGAAAAGTAATTGAAATTTGCTGGATAACAGGACCGACGGGCAAGTTATTTGCAAGACAGAATAAAGTAGACTATTGTACTTTCATGAGGCAACAGTTTGCAGAGTGTCGATTAGCCGTTTCTGCTCATTAAACATCGTTGATGCATTTAAAACAGAGCACACACTTGTGGGATATTTACTCTCATACGGAAGCGTAATAATTACTTATGGATTGCAGAGATCATTCAAGATGACCCATGTTTCATAAATGCGTTAACGAGTTTTCTGATTTATATGTACTGTTATATTGCACATGTTACATCTATGTACACTGCCTGACCAAAGAAAAGACTCCACCATTAGATCAAACTAACAACACGTATTCTACCTGTTAACAGATTGTATATAATTCAAATCTTTTGTAGCTTTTATTCTAACAGAGTTGAAGTAATGTTTTTCTCAAGTGTTCAATGTTAAAATTAAGTGGCGATAAGCCATGCAGGTTTCTCTCAAACTCAGCTCACAATTTTTTAATTTGCTTCAGATCTGGAAATTGAGGGGTGAACCCATAAGCGTGAATGATCCTTCACGCTCAGAAAACCAATCAAGGACAACTTTGGCCTTGTAAATGCAAGCATATGATTCCCTAAATAAACCGTTTTCATAAAAATTATAAAAGTCTATTGAAGGGTGAACATGGCCAGCAATAACTTGTAAATTGTCTTGCAGCTTCATTTTGTGACTGCAAGGAGTCGCAGATTCTAGCACAGCCCGGTAAAAACAACTTCAAAGCATTACACTGTCTTCAGATGTCTGCGCGGTGGGAACGATGCAAAATGGACCCTTGGCTTCATGGGGTTCTCGCCCCAGCCTCATTCTTCCGTCACCGTGCAAGACGATGACCTTTGTCTCATCGGACCACATGACGCAATTCTAGTCTTCAACAGCGAGTTTAGATGTTCCTTAGCTAAAAAAGATGCTTTCTCCGATTTTGTGACTTATCAAATGTAGGACTGTCTGATTGACAGGTTTTCATTTTTAGGCTTCGAACACAATTTCGGGCAGCAACTGCTCTCGTAAGAGGTTGTTGGCACTCTATTAGCACTTTTAGAGTTTTTTCATATATTTTCTGTTCAGATAAAAAGGCTGTCGGATAATGTAAAGGAAAATTCTTACCCTTCTAAAATACAGGTGCGCGACTGTTTTTTATCCACGCAGTGTATGCAACAATATAAGTATTTATTTGAGCAAATACATAGGTAACCTTCAAGGTTCATATTTCAAGGAAGTTTAGAATTCTTCACCTGGATTAATAGTTTTATAAGCCGAGCTAATGCGATTGCTCAACTTGGATTTAGGACACTCATACATACGGACTGTATTTAATTCATGAAATCCCCCGACTAAGATCGCACACGGTTGCATGAATGGATGGGCATGGGAATCACCTTTTGTAACAGTGTACCTGTTCGTTGTTAAATTATATCGTTTAAGAGTTAGTTTAGCTTGGATCGGCATAAAAAATGTTGGTAATGAGGATCAATATATACCGAATGTGTCTTGAAATATAGAACTCCCTGGTGACATTTTTAAGGATGATTGAGGAACTTCTTCCGAAGACAGTTTAACTTTTTCTAAGCTTTCGAGTTGTTATACACAACTCATTTTCGAGGGCACGAAACTTCACGTGAGGTATATGGGCAATACTGGTTTCTAGTATACAGGGTTAAAATTTTGTCGACAATATACTTTTTTTGTTTTATAAATTAGATAAGTAATAGAATCCCTTGATCAAGTAAATTTACACAGCTGGATAATTCGGTTACAAGTTTAGGAGAATACGACGTGTCTATCATAAGAATTTTGATTGTTGTGTAAATAAAAATTTTTGAGAGTTTTCTCGATCTAATTTTACATATTTTCTATAATCAAAATTTTTGGGATTTTTAGTAAATTTGATTGGCATTTTGTTTTCAATGCTGGCCTACGAGAGAATGCGGTTAGTCCATATTTGTCAATATTCTTTCGATCGTCATTTAGTCTCTTCTGTACTTATTTACGGGCTTCTCCGATATATACATTGATTGGTTTTAGAAATTTGGTACACTTTAATATGCTATTGTTTAATTTTGTTTTTAATTTTAATTTTTCTATACCTAAAAAACATATCAGAATTACTAGTACGCCAAAAATACCATGTGGTTTAATTAAATACTCTGTAGTCTAAAAACTCCGCAGTATCAATAATCTGCAATGAACAACAAGTAAAAGTGTATCAAATCTTCTGAAACCAATGCAGTAAGTTAAATTAACTGTAACGATTGCGATAACGTTCATATTGGAGAAACCCGAAAATAAGTATAGGAGAAACTAAACGAACATCAGAAGAATATTGACGACAATAACCATACTATCTCGTTTAGCAGCAATGGAAAGAAAATGGTCGTCAAATGAGCTAAAACATCTCGAAAGTATTGAGAACAGAAAATAACATTTGATCGAGATAACTCGTAAATGCTTTATATTTACATAATACTCAAAATTCTTCTAATAGATTTGTCTTATTTTCCTTAACTTATAATGGGATTATCCAGCTGTGCAAATTTAGTTGGTCAGGTACTTCTTCGCTTATTTCTGTATGATTTGCTAAGTAAAAAACGTTTGTTTCGAAAAAATTATACTGAGTGGTAGGGGAAATGATGTACGAAATTTTATGCCTACCAGAAAGTTACAAACTTGAAACTTTTGCCTGAGTGAAATTTTGCGAATTTTCGTTCTCTTTTTGAGAAATTCGCAGTTTAATGTTTGATAGGCGGAAATATAAAAACAAAACTCTCCACAAATAATTTATTTATTCATTTACTGTAGAGATATTGTTCAAAGTTTCCCCCACCACATTGATGCACTAGTGAAATCTTTGACTCAAGGACTGCCGGATATTGTGGAAAAAGCCTTGCATTCGCTCATGGGACAGCCCGGCTGCATGTCTGGCACTACCATTATAACCACCATAAACAAAGCGTATGTCTGCCATTTCTGAGTTCCTCGAGCGCTAAAAGTCGCCAGCACCTTGTTACAGTAGAGAATGAACGGCGACAAATAGATAAGCAAGAAGTTACCTTGCTGCGAGATCTGGAATAATCTAGAACTCACCGGTCTAACCGTTTTCATCAAACACCTCAAAACCCAACTTTTTTTCGCAAGGCTTCATAGAGGCAAAAGTGTTAGGTTACCTCTTTATATTCCTGTATGTTAGGTACACGCTTTGCTCACCTTTGTCATTTCGCTCTTTTGAAATTCCGTTCCCATGAAAATGGGTTGTGCATAACAACTCAAAAGCTTGGGAAATGTCAATTTTTTCTCAGGAGAAATTACTTAATCATCCTTGAAAAATATACGGTATACGTTTATCCAAAACATATAACGTTGGTTCGCGAAATACTATAACCGAGGTTATTAACTTAAGTCACGTCTTATTAAGGGAAATTTCACTAGAGAACCATGGATTTCAATCGTTGTTTGTAAAAATTTCGATTAATTAGTATGTGATCAGTTTCTCTCGTCGACCATGTACACGTCGCTATTGCCCTCACAGTTTCGGGCCGCTGTTTGAGCTTCATTCTTTTAGCAAGTCGAAGTTTCGCATACGGAAGATCCTCTTCTTGAGACGAAACATCTTCCATGGCTAATTGCTAACCTGCATAACTTCTGTGAACTGACATGGGGGGTTAAGTCTTTATTAGTGTTCGATTAAAAAAATACAGTTTTAGAAAACTTTGCAGTTTTTTATTGCTGACCCACGTTGGCGTAACGTCGACTTTCAACAACACAGAATGAGAGTGAGGAAAATCTTTTCCTTAATCTGGTTTTCTTAATAGGAGAAGCCGAGTTAAAGAGCCCCAAAAATGTCTTCTCAGTTTTTCTCGAGGTAATTAGATCTTAGGGATGCGAGGCGATCCTTTCATCAAACAAACCAATAAAATTTTGGCCCAAATAAGGCGACACTACAAAATATAATCGCTCCCTAAATTAACGCAGATTTTCCCTCACACAAAAGTCCTTTTCGAGGAATTGTCAGAGCTACAGACGAAAATAATTAAATGTTTTATAGTCAAATCAAAAGTCTGTAATAGAACTCAAACCCTCAAATAGTAATGCAGAGAAATTAATGGGTTCTGAGTTAAAAATTTTTTTTTCAACGGTTCTGAAATAATTCAATTAGTGCAGATGCAAGCATGCAAGAAATATATGAGACGGGCTCCGAAGCATGTAGACCTCGTACACTGTACTTTAACTTCACAGCTTTTGGATACATGAGATTTTGTAGAAATTTGATGGGGTCACAACACTACTCTCTATAAACACTTTTGCGATCCAGGAAAAAATCAGTTTTCAAGGGTTATATTTCTCACTGATCAGAAGGTGATGTCCAGGGCCTAAAGTCGTAAACTTTTCTGTTTCAAACTCTGCAGTACGATAGGTATTCTAAGGGTTATAGGTCTCACCGCTTGGCCTCCAGAAGCGATGTACTGAGTCAAGGTAAAAACTAGGGGAAATTTATGTCAGCTTAGAGTATATTAGTCTGCTGTGTGTTAATAATTTAATGTGAAGAAGGCTACAGAACACTGAAGGCTAACAGAACAATCCGAACAGGTTCAGAAAGTCGTATTTGTGAAAGAGCGACTCCAGCATTTCTACCGAATATTTTTTTGCCAAACGAGTTGAACAAAACAAAAATTACAGACGCAATTACTCAAGACTATTTCGATAGCCATTTTTCATGGAAGCAACTCATGAGCACGATAAATTGCATGACTTCCACGGCAACCTACAGAAGCCGTGCTATAAAGCACGCACACATGTATATGTTCACTTACGTACATGTATATAACTTTTAATATTTATCTTTAACATATACAGGAATGATAAACTAATGAATTTTTTGAAAGGATGCGATACGGTTAAATTAAGAATTCCATATTATTCAATATATTTTCACTGGCTCGATTACACACAATGTGACTTTTATTTGGAAGTTTCAATTGAAAATGAAGCTATCCTTTGACAATCAGCCTTATGAATACGAATAAAAATAGGACTCAAAATACGCCCTTAATGCTCCGAAAACTTTTTTTTACGAAAGTTTGAAGGCAATGAGTTCCAGGCTTGATACCGTCGAAATGAAACCTAAATTGCGATCTGGTTTTGAAGTAGTATGACTTTGGTTTCGTGTCAAATATTCACGACGGCCAGTTTGAGCACACGCTTTTTCAGGTTATCATCGCTTACATTATTTAAATTTTTATAGGTGAATGTACAAACAGAAAATCGAAAAAGATCGGGAATCTTAAGTAATTTCAGTCATTTAAAAGAAGGGAAATTAATGATGTCAGTGGCATAAGCATTGTATTACGTAATTTAAGTGGCCCGAACATGTTTTGCAGAATAAAAATTATCTTCTGCTGTGCCGTGCTCTTAAACCATATCGTGGATATTCAGAAGATGAATTTTTGTCCTGTACATCATTCTTAACCCTACCAAAAGGTCAGATATTTTTATCTTGTTGAAAATTTCAATTCATGTTGATAGCTTAGATATTGTTGATAGCAATATCATGTATGTGATATTGTTTCTTTGAAAATCAGATTTTTTTTACGATAATCATTAGGAATTCAGATGAGTTAGTTTCTTTAATCGGAGCATCAACGATCTTGATCATATCATTTTTTTTTTTTGTATAAATATAGAGGCGGCCTACTTCGTTTGGTTGAGTTACATTGTGGATTTATTAATTCGTTCACCACCACTACGTGGTTTTCATTGGATGAGCTGTAGAAAAAGTACTAGTATCAGTAAAAAGTACGAATTTGTAGAATGAAGTGGTCTCAATGATACCGTACATGAATATCATGAGCCAAAGGGGTCCGGAAACAATCGTGATGAACTTCATGACTCGTATCAAGGAGTTCTAATTGAGCGTACAACATTTTGATCACAGTATAATTTAGGCCATTTTGATCACGGTTTGATTCAGGAAATTTGTGCACAACCCTCTAGTGCCAGAATTGCTCTGTTTGCACTTCTATTTTGTTGACTACACTATTAAATACTTTACGATAATTAAGAAATGGAAAAATATCAGATTTCCTGTGTCCATATATGAGTAGAGATGTTGAAGATAATTAACATGGCCTGCATCGTTGATTTTTGGAACGAAAGCCATATTGTGTGTAACTATGAAAATATTTCTGTTCCAAGTTAGAATTCCTGTTATCATAATTTCACGAATATTTTGCTAAAAATCGGTAGAATAAAACAGGTCTAGAATTAGTAACCAAAGTTTTATCTCTATTTGAAAAAATGTTAGTCTCTTCGGTATTTTTGACAGAGATTTGGGAAATACGTAAGGGAAGAGAATTGTCAATTATGCAAGTCCGGCAGGGTCAGAGATATTAAGTTAATTAAGTTTGCTTATTGTATAGTATTTAAATAATTATACTTGGATCGAATGCATATCGAATGCCATCAAGCATATCGAAAGCGTTTGTAGGGTTGGAAAGAAAGTTATAGTATTGAACATCTTAATGTAGTTCTTCGTTTTCCTTTTTCTACCTCTGTCTGTTGTTTAAGGAAATTTCGGGTCCATGAACAAAGGCTGTATTTGAAACTGTATAAGTTAATATACGCAGTAAATAAATTTCCCACGTGTTTTTGTTTGTGATACCGTAATACGCTTCGTTGTCGTTCACAATGGATTCAATTTCCAGATGAAAAGGAATTCTAAGATACGCAGATCTACATAGATTAATCGTGGCTGGATATACTTTATACATGTCAATGGTAGCATTTTCTTCATATCTGTCACTAGACAAATACTGCCTGACATACTTTAAACATGTCAATAATAGCCTTATCTTAACATCTGTCACTAGACCAATACTGCCTGACATACTTTAAACATGTCAATAATAACATTTTCTTTACATCTGTCACTAGACAAATACTGCCTGACATACTTTAAACATGTCAATAATAGTATTTTCTTTACATCTGTCACTAGACCCATACTGCCTGACATACTTTAAACATGTCAATAATAGCATTTTCTTAACATCTGTCGCTGCAACAATACTACCTGATATACTTTAAACATGTTAATAATAGCCTTTTCGCAACATCTGTCCCTAGACCAATACTGCCTGACGTTTAAGTGGACGGCAGGAGGGACAGGTACAGTGGGATGACTGAGGCCGTCACGCTCTGCACCACTGCCATAAGTGCTGGGTGTGTTGCATGCAGCCATCCGCAATGAACACTACTAAAATTTTATACGATGAATGACTGCTTACTATTCGGCAGTGCATCCCTAAAATGAAAATTGACTCTGTACTACTATTGTTAACTATAATAGCACAGAAATTATAACAAGGAAAAAACTTCCCAATAGACTCAATAGTTATTTCTTTGATTTTTTTTAGATCGGTCACCAGAGAAATGAATGATGTAATATGTTGGCTCCACAGTTTGCTGTACATGGTTACCTACATAGACGTGAGCCAGAAATGTACTAATACAAGCTGAAACGATATATAGAGGACGAGTAACCATAGATGGTAAAATAAACTTTTAGAAATTCAAATTTATTTTGCGCGTCCATCAATATGGATCAAATGACGTACATGTGAAATCAAAGCCGAAATGCAATTAAATTTGAATGTTTTTGTAGTGAAGCTGTGATAACCGAGATCAGGTTTGAAAATGTAGGTATTCAGAAAACGCTACTTTAAATCTGTTGCCAGAAATATATACATTGGCAAATTGCAAGAATAAAAATGCATCATCTTCGTAAGAAAAATCATGAGTAACAATTCTGTGACGTCACTAAAAAATGGTTTAATTTCATCAGGACATTATTGAATCCAGTGATGCTGATGTTCGCACATAAAAATATAAAAAAACAGGCCTAGGAGGTATTCCCATGCCCAGCCCTTCGATTTGCTCTCAGGGAGACACTTTCAAAGAAAGAAGGAATTCTATACACTCAGTTCTAAACGATACGTTAAGTTTTTCTCAAGCCTATACGTAGCGAAGGGGCGTATAAAAGAGTGTCTACAGAGAAGTAAACGGTTTCATACAACGGGGTATTGTTAAAAAAAATGTTAACGTCTAGTGGAGCGGTAAACTAATTTCTTTTATAAATACTCAGCACTCATATATGAAATTTATAATTGAGTTGAAAAATAACAATGAGTGTAGCTTTCTGGTTGTCTATAAATACCGTGCCGGCAATGAACTTCAACTAGCAGTTACAGAAAACTATTTTGAGGCCTTGGTTTTAATTATTTCAGCTTATTCACAAAATATTTAAATTGAATAATCCTTCAACTTTAATTTCACATGTATCTTTCATTTATTTCCCTTTTGTTGACCTGCATAGTGAAATTTAAGATCTAAAGCTACTTAGTTTTGCGTTATACTGACGAACTCTGTCTTACATCAATACAGGTAATCACATACAGCAACCTTTTCGGTCCAGTTAGGTTTGCGAGTCGAGGAGAGTAAACGTTATTGTTGCAATCACGTATTCAGATACATTCAATCTTCACGCATCTTAGGCTAACTCTTTAATTCTTTAAGTTGTTAGGCAGATTTTACTGAATTTTGGTTCTGGCGATATGGTTTTAGAAGAGACTCAGGGTTGTGGTTTAAGAGCAGGCGTTGTGACAGGTGCTAACGTGGACTTTACAGAACCACGTTTGCAAAATGAATCAGAGAGCTGCATATGCAATTTCCAGTTCGTAGAATATATAGAATATTCTACCAGTTCGTATAATATATAGAATATTCTACCAGTTCCTAGAATATAGAACATTTTTATCATTATGAAAAAATAATCAATTTACGATACTCATTTAATTACGGGTAAACACACTCATTAATATCACGTTGAAATGCTCTCCATCTATTCACTGAATAGATTACTAATCTAAATATTCTGATAACCACAAATCCGCGCGATTTTTTATTCTTTAGGGTAAAACAGCGTATAATAACACATACGCTCCATTTGACTCTTAATTTTTACCCTCAGAAGCAACGCGATTCTTCGCGCCGCACTTCCCTCGCCCTCTCTACAGTGAAATGACACTGTGCCCCTGCTGCAACCTCTATTCAGAGTATTTTCACCTCATGTTTACGCGAGAGGTCCCCACAAAGCGATGCTAAGCACCGTAGCGACAACACGTTTATGGAGTATGCATAGGGCTGTTTGATCTGCAGAGATGCTTTTCTCTTCTGTTGCTCGAGCTTTCTTCCCAATTGCGTGCCTTTGAAGCAAATAAAAAGACAGGGACTGGGCGCAAGCATCTCGTAACTCGGGTTATCGTCGCTTTACGTCTCAATGGTGCAACCGAAAGATCTGTCGCGCTAGTCTGTTGGTGCCCGAACTCTGCGCGCAGCTACGCTGGAGCAGCAAAAGGATGGCATTGAATGGCCATTAGTAGCCTGATTTTTACCAACTCATGCTCAGAGCTCAAAAATAGATGAGCTGAAATTATGCCTTCTCGTAATACGTAGAAAAGGAACGATTTCAGAAGATTCTCTTCTAGCATACACTGGTTAGCTCGTGACGCTACAATCAGTAATTGCAACTTTTGAACGCAGGAATGAATTCAAAATTCGTCTTTCAATTAGCGACGCCATGCGAGAAATGGCCCTAACATTCTGGTCCTATAGACCCGTTTTCTAAAACGATACTATAGAGAAGCAGTTACGAAAGATTGACGACGTAAATTAATTCATATATCTATGGAAGGCTATGTTCGAATTAGATTTGTCAGTTTCCTAAATGAGTCTTAACCTTGTGGCTTGACTTTCACGGTCAATATTGACATGTTTCTTCTACATTTTATTAAGATGATTGCACATCAAATTATATCAAAATCTTCCAGTTGCCTTTATGATTACTGCACTTACTCGATGAGTTTTAACAAAATCAAATGTATCTTATATCACTTTTTTTAAATTCTGCTGGTTTTTCATGACATTTTTGCAATTATTAAATAACCTGGAGTATTAGCCTCTGGCAAAATTTATGATTCTTAAATTGCAAACGTACCTTACCCAAGTTAGAATATGCTAAAAATTGTCCAAAAATAATTTTGTAATTTCAATGAGTTATGAAAAAAAGTTGAAATTACGTTCAAGTACGTTTACTAGCAAGTGTTTGTCGACCAATGCAGTACTGGATATCGGTTCTACGACACAAGACTCGTGCGAATTCCAATTGGAAATTTTCTGTTTTTCCTCACGTTTCTGTGGGAATTTATTATTTTCTTGTTTAATTCTTCAACCTTTTCGCAATATTTCTTATTGTATACATTCATTCAAGTCAGAAGACACCTGTTCAGGTATTTAGCCATCTTTTTTGACCATTGGAATTTTTGAAGCGGTACTCATGTTGGAAGTTCCGAACGTTTTTCATGCTCCGGGTTTTTAATGTAACTAATTGTAAAATTATTTAAAAATTATTTTTGTGACATTTTCGCTACCTCATGAATTCATTTCATCAAATGAAAATGAACACAAATATTGACGCTACCTTCAAAACGTATTCGTACTTTTTTAGGTAGCGTTTAAGTAGAAAATTTTTAGTAGAAAATTTCGTTTAAATAATTGCTGTACAACGTTCCGTAGCAATCATTTTCCGTCAAAATAGATAATTCTAATTTTATAGAGCTACCTTCATTTAAAGATATTTTTGAATTTGATCTCCTCGCATTGCGTAAGTCGCTCACTTTTGGTGACATTCAATGACATTGAGAAAAATTCTACCATGACTTCCCTATTGCTCCGGTACAATTTTGAAAAAATTCTACCGTTTCGGGAGCTCTTAACGGTTTGTTGTCCACAAAACCCTCGGACGCTGAGTGTGGCTGACAGAGACCGATACATTTTTCACTGGGTTAGTTACAACTTTACATGATTTACAGAGTTGTTAAGTTGCTGAGAGAATCCTCCGCCGTCCTTGGCCTGCTTCACACCTAACAAAAGTTTGCTTCCAGCGTGGAGAGAGCGTCCATCCCTGGCGTGCAGGTGAGCGCAAGACATAAAAATCCGTTAGCTGTGTTGGGTGAAGCAGTCGATCGCGTAACCGACATTATCTTATGTGCCCAAAACCGTTTTCGCTTTTCTTAAGAATAATGTAAATCCTTCCAGCATTGCAGATTTTTTACCTGTACGTCATGAAATTGATATGGATTAACATTTTTTTCATGATATGAACGAATTTTTGCAAATTATGTTAAATGTGTTTATGATACAGCATGTTTTACATTCGATATTGAATATGGTAATAATGATTAGGGTTCATAAAATAATTGCATGAATTAACAGTACCGAATGGTTCGATTGATTTAAGCAATGTACCGTATAATTTTTCTATATTATCGAATGTTATGTCTACATACTCATCTGTTTGATACATTGAATGAAATAAGTTTTTCTGTGGCTTTCAAAAATTTTAGCTAGTAGGCTCATCCAGCGAAAAACCTATAAAGATCCGTGAAAGAATTGTTCGCGTATATTCTCAAATATGAAAAGGAAACTTTGAGCTTTCGTGGAATTATTTTCGATACATAAATATATTTCATAAATTATGTGATAGTAAAAGTTCAACAGCGTCCTTCAATGTGCGTGTGTTTCAGACATCCAACTTTACGGCTCCTCAGACATGCCTAATGCTTCCTCTTTAGTTTCTTGGTTCAACATCTCCGAGCATTCGAAGAAAAACGGCTGAAGGAAACACTTATGAAATTCCCGAGTCGCTGCTCCATCACAGCCTCAAGTTCTTGTTGGGCGCCCTCACCTCTCGGCACGAGGGCAACTCGATCATAACCACATGCGACGGTCTGCGTTCGTTGCACAGCACTTACGAAGGCGTGCAGTTTGTATGCATACTTCTCTGAAGACTGATGTGGCTCGCGCTTGAAACTGAGCACTGGTGCGATCAACACCACATGCGGTTTGCTTCGGCCGTTTGCGTGTGTGCTCAAAACCGTTGGTGTGTGTCCTCAAAACCGTTTGCGTTTGTGCTCAAAACCGTTTGCGTATGTGCTCAAAACCGTTTGCGTGCGTGTTCAAAACCGTTTGTGTGTGAGCTCAAAACCGTTGGCGTGTGTGCTCAAAATCGTTTGTGCGTGAGTTCAAAACCGCCGGCGTGTGTGCTCAAAACCGTTTGTGTGTGTGCTCAAAACCGTTTGTGTGTGTGCTCAACACCGTTTACGTGTGTGCTCAACACCGTTGGTGTGTGTGCTCAAAACCGTTGGCGTGTGTGCTCAAAACCGTTGGTGTGTGTGCTCAAAACCGCTGGCGTGTGTGCTCAAAACCGCTGGCATGTGTGCTCAAAACCGCCGGCGTGTGTGCTCAAAACAGTTGGCGTGTGTGCTAAAAACCGTTGGCGTGTGAGCTCAAAACCGTTTACGTGTGTTCTCAAAACCGTTTGCATGTGTGCTCAAAACCATTTGCGTGTGTACTCAAAACCGTTTGCAGGTGGGCCCAAAACCGTTTGCAGGTGTGCCCAAAACTGTCTGCGTGTGTGCTCCAAATTATGTGCTCTTGAACTCATAACTGAGAGTTTTTGTGCTTAAAACTATGTACATTTCTGCTCAAATGTGGAGCAGTGCGGTCAGATTTTTACATTTTGCTTTTATCAGAGGAGTCATTAGCATTCTCTTCTAAAGGGCATCTACATTCCACTCATTAAATACGGCATCTACATTTTCCATTACTTTCCTATTGCATCATATTGAATTTTAAGCGAACGATAAGGCTCTTTTCCCGTGACCAAAATGTTCCTCCAACTGGCATGGAATTTGCCTCTAATTTTCCAGTAATTTTAGATGTACGCATCGCAGTGTGAGGATTCAACCCATCGAGCACTGTTCGTGAGGACTACCGAGTATTCTAGGCATGTAAAAGGGTTGATTAAAGTCTCACAATCGGTTAATAATTCGTTAATTTAATAATCCCACCAATTACAGTCAATAAATGCAATCACGATCCATTTAAGTATCACGATTTTGGGTTAATATTTAAGTATCACGATCCGAAATTTTTTTGCGATTTTACACGTAATTTTAAAGTTGTAGTCTTATTGATCCTAATTAGAAGTTTTATCGAGACTTTCACGTTTTAATTTTAAGGCTGTAATCTTATTGATTTGAAAAACCGTTTGTTACTTGCTTTGTATGTGACTAATTTCGGAATAAAGCGATTTTTCTTTCTTTATTTCTAAAGTTCATTTATTCTGTCTTATCCTGACCTTATTTTATCTGTATGAGGATCCTCTCCACAAAGTATACATTTTTATCGTTGAGCCAAGCGTCAATCTCATAACTAAGGGATTACCTGAACAAACATAAATCACGTTTGAGCTAAAATCCATTACTAATTGTCCATTGAAATTGTCTATTTTGTTTCGTTTTATGATCAAGACAAGAGAACCGGTCGCCGTTCACACATTGCCGGAGCTAGAATCTCAAGTCTTGTTGAGCTCTGATTTCATCTAATGTTGAAAATTATTTTCGAGAAATAATCCCTCCCTTGTCGGGTATCTTTCGAATCCTTTCTGTGTCCATCGGGTTAATTAAGTAAACAGGATTCCACTATCCTAAATGCCATAAAAGGACACACGCTATAATGGCGCCCAATTCAGATTTTAAAGTCCTATTCGGAAAACTCCGCCGACAATTGTAGATTGTCGAAGATTAAAAATCACTTTTCGAGTTGCGTAACAACTGCCATTGCATCATTCCAAACTCCATCAGCAGCATCGGACAATGGACTGGTCATCGGACTGGTTTCGAAAAATTCCTCAAAATCAGCATTCGAGAAGGCCCTCGATGAAATAATCCGAAGAGCTGAATGTGGATTTCCATCATTGGATTTACCGAGAAATTTACCTCAATTTCAAATTTTCCCTTCAGCACGAGTAAGCGAGCACGGCACCGGAGATCTGCCGAAGCAGCACCTGCCTTATGGAGAGTCAAGGGTCATCGAATGATATGCCTTTACAAGCAGGAATAGTACCATCGCAGCAAATCTCGCTTGGCTCTGAGAGCATGAGTGCATAAGGAAGATGAAAGAAGCGCGAGAGCTTGCTCGCCTCCAGAAGATGACACTACCTAGAGGAAAGGTTCCTCGAGGCTGTAGAAAGAAAAGCGATAATAACGATAACAGTGATGCACGGGAGCACCATCAGGCGAGTTGATAAGGTGTTCAGTCCATGACAAAGGTGGCAAGCAATTCTGGTGACGTCATTAGAGAACGCAGACCATATCCGGAGGCAAGAAGCTGGTTGATGACTCTTTTCCCCGACCGCATCCAACAACTGTTACGATAGTAAATTTCAATTCATACTCATAGTGTAAAGCAATAGAGAAAGAGTGATAGAAAAAGAGCTAAGAATGCGACCATGTAATCGACGAAATTAAATTGGGCTGATATTTACGAGGAGGAGTGGTAGATAAGTGCCAAGTGTTTGGCGCGGCCGTAATTGATAAATTTTAAAAGGCCTCATTCGTGTACTAAATCTGAAAGAACTTTGCGATAGAATCGAAAAAATTTAATATCAATCGTACGACCCAATTTTGTCAAGTCCCTTTTCTATTTTAATGATGTGTCATATCAGTTTTGCGTATGTAAGTCAAAATATAGTAATGGGCTTTTTATTTTATTGATCTAATTTTCCACTCGCGTAAAGTGAGTTCCCCATTGCCATTTTCCGGTCATGAATTGTGTATGAAAATCAATAGCGAATTGAACGATGAGAAGAATTGAGCGCATTATGAGAGTTAAATAGCTGTGATAGAAGTTTTGTTGTATCAATGCTGGGTGGAGTGGGCATTGTACTTCGTTAATGGATCGAAGAGCTCGAGTGACGATAAATGATGGTGTGAGACACGCAGTGCACGCATCTGACGATGGCAACAGAGAAATAATATTGATAGCTCAGTTGAAATAAAGATGTGACCGTGAAAAAGTGACGTCCGACTTATAACAGAGAAATAGCGTGCTGAGTCGTTCTAATATATATACAGCTGCGTCGGAGACAGCGCTGGTTAAAAAAACGGTCGTATACGATGTAGAAAAATGTTACTGTCTAATACTGAGAGTCTAATACTGAGAAATAGGAGTACATTGTGCAGACGCGTTTAAAAAAAGTCCTGAGTATAGAACTTGTGAGACTTTGCATCGGAAGATGCAACTCGAAAGGAACTCCAGGTCGTTTTTTTGAGACAGTGAGATGAGTTAGAGCGGTTGGAACTCGTATAATTCTGCCTTTTTAAAATCGGAGAGGCTCTGCGTCACTTTTGCCCATGAATGGAGAGGTTTAGCCGTTGACTGTAAAGGGAGACCGGCGAAGGAAGTCCGTCACCAAGAGGTATTGTATGGTGAATCAAAGAGGGCTTACGCAGTTTTTTTGTGCAACTGTAAGTGCGCGGCAGACGTATCAAAAATAGCTACGTGATGTATTATTTCATTATTAATATAGGATGGAAAGATACTTCAGTTACGAAACTTTTATTCAATGATGTAAGAGCGATGTTCTGTAAATCTGTGTTAAAAAAATTGTGAGTACGATGGAGACGTTATGAGAGAAATCGGAGACCTGACAGCCATAGAACTAGAAGTGTAGGCGAACGCTTAAGTAATAACTGCTGATGCGCCAATGTGACTAACTAGGCATTAAGTAATGCACCGCCTTACAAGACAGATATTTTATGTTAGTCTGCGTAGTTTATGAGAGCATTTGTGTTTCAGTAAACGAAGTGATAAGTAGAAAGAGTAAACTAATATGAAATGTCTGTTTCGTACGGCAATGTTCTGTCACCCTGCAAAAGCAATTTCAGCCAAAAGTCCAAATAGCGTTCGCTTTAACAAGCATCCCCGAATCTTCGAAATTTTATGTTTCTTAAACAATTTATGACAGTTTTAGAAAGATAGAGCTGAGGAACAATTTTCGAATATTTTCACCCTGAGAAGCTTATTAAAGACCTTAACAGGTAGTGCAAATCACATCTTGCCTACTTTAAAAGGATATTTAGCCATCCCTTACAGTTTTTATTACTGTTGTAATAAGTACCAATGCTTCCAAGTATACCTGTGAGAATTTTTTAACTCAATGTTTAAGTATTACTATCAGTCTCGTATATCGTTTGAAAATAATGTGAATATATGCTTAACTGAGTACTAACTGTAAAGTTTCTTTTAAATGTAGACGTGAACTTAATTTCATGATGGCAAGAACTAATTTTCTGCAAACTCTCCTTAGGTGCGGTGCTGTTATTTTACGTATTTCTAGAGCTAATAATAGCATCATTTCAACTAGCTATTGGAATAGATTGCTATGTTTCTGTAGAAGTATTGAGCTTCCTGTTGTACTTACGTTTTTGTAGATAGGATGTGCCTAAATAACTATATTGTTGATAAGAAAAACCTGATTTTACCATTCCTTCGCAAGAAATTGTATCGGCACGGTAGTCTTATTATTGGAATTTTATTTGAAGTAAAGAAATCTAAAGTCATTATTCATAAACGTACGCATTCCTAACTGAATTGTAAATGCCATTTGATGAATGACTAATTCCTCATTGAGCGATTTTATAAAAACACTCCGGTATAATTTACATTAATTGAAAAAATTAATCGCAACAGTCATTCGGTGAAAGAAATTGAAATCCAGTGCAGTTCCCAGTGACCGCATTCTGACGAGCGCTGCTGTCAGCATTCTCGATCGTTCGCGCGCCACCGCCGCAGGGATATTTTTGGTAATCACTTGAATATTCAGCGATTTTTTTCGTTATCGTTCTTTGTTTAACGTAGGCGGTGAGATAAAGCTGCAGACTCTGTTCAAGCACTGAGTCTAGTCATGACTTTTAAAAACGTTCGTACCCAACGGCTGTCAGCGGTCTCGCGGCATTGGCGCAGGTCTCCCGTTATAAAAACCTTGCCTATTATTCGTCACACAGTTACTGTATATTCGCTCTCAAGTTTCGCAGGAGCTTATCCATCTAATATTATAAAGAATTGATCTCAGAACTGCATATGAAAGGATATCTTATGTTTAAATTATATTTATATAAATGCAATTATAAACCAAGTACTATGTAAATATAACCTGTATTAACGTATGCGAATTAATTGTCAGCGCCCGCAAAAACATTTTCTCCTTCTCCTCATCTTTCTCCGCCGTAGAAAAGTGAACGTTGGAATCCATGTGTCTATATAACGTGTGGCGTATAAGTTACACCCCTTTTGAAAATATCAATAACAAAAGAACTATAAAAGTTATAAGGATGGAAATAATTACAAACAATAGAGAAAACCTTAAAGTTTAAATAATGATTGAGTATGAAGTATGATATCCCTTAAATGCGGTCCGTTTCATGAAACAATCCCAATTGAAGACAACGTTTTCTCGTCGAAGTTTTGGGACGATTTTCAACNTCTGTTGAAACATGTTGAACCATAACATTTGTTCGAACGGATATCGGTCAACCACTGCGTGGCAAGTCTGCTCTTGAACCGGTTTCCTTAAGTCTAGAGACCATTGCTTTTATGTACTTCTTATAAGGATGTCTTCCACCATTAGAAGTTTTTATATAACTCCTCTGCACTGTAATAATTGATCCATTAGGTGATTAGACTGAAAGAAGATCAGCATAATTTTTGCTCGCTGTTGGTTTGTGAGTTGTATCATTTTGAGATACGAACTATTTGCTACAATATGTGCGATATATAATGCTGTTTGATAGAATAGACACAGCGTTCAGATAAACTTTAAGGTTTTCTTTATTGGTATTTCTAAAAGGGGTGTAACCTATGTGCCACCCGTTATATAGATGTCGTTAGTAAATTCCCCCCCACCTGCAACCAAATCGTTAAAAACGCAATTTAGTAAATTCACCCCTATGATTGCATGTGACCAAGCACAAGTTTTTTGCTCGCACTAAGCAAAATTCTTTATAATGCTTATTGTGATTTACAGTGAGGAGTTAAATAATACACATTGATGTAAACAGTAGTTTTTTAGCCAACGTAGAATGTCCCAATTCCTACCATAGATACATAATAAGAGCGTCAAAGTAAATGCAACATCCAAAATCTCAAAATTCTTCAATATAAAACCAATATAAATGAATGTTATGTTTAAGAGAGCAAAAGCTAAAAACACATTAAAAGATAATTAGTTAAGATTTGGTTGTATAATGTTTCTTAGTAACTACTGGTTCCACGCGTTGGTAAAAAATACCGAGGTGTGACAGAAGGTATTGCGCACCCAAGATTTAACTTTTATATTAACCATCTAACTAGCTAGAGCAGCACGTAAGTCTTATTATTATAGTCTTATATCGCTAATCTCACTTTCATGAAACTCACACCTAATATATATTTTAGAATTTGATGTGAAAATATTGAACAAAATTTCTCCTTTTACTAGTATATGGTCTAATATACACCGGAAACAAACATGGCGCTCTGGAGAAGAATTTAACCAAGCAGTTTCTTATGTTTAACATTTAATTGTCAAACATTTTGGCAATTGCCTCTCGGAGACAGTTTTCATTAGATGAAATTAAGCGTTCTTAAGCTTGCGGTAGTACAGGAGCCCTATCTTCAGCGCACGTTTTCTGCAGTGCTTCAAAATTCATCGGACTTCTCTGATGAACATTCTTCTTTACTGTTCCCCAAAGATGTTCGATAGATTTGAGGTTAGGAGACTGGCTTGACTGAGGTACAACATTGATTTGTTCTTCATAAACCTTTTACATGCTAATTTTACCTTGCGTTTAGAGTCATTCTCTTTCTGGAACGTCAATTTGGGTATTTTTGGAATAATTATACACTTTGCACTTGGAAGGAGACTCTTCCAATATTTGACGGTACATGGCCTCATCCATCTTTCCATCAACAACATCAAGCGCACCAGTACCATGTGCCTTAAAACAGCCGCACACCGTATTGTGCCTCCATGCTTCACAGTTTGAATGGTATTATGCCTCTCATTGACTGTTCCTTGTCATGTGTGGAGGACACATGACGATCGGAGTTAAGGAAAAACGATTCAATCTTGGTTCATTAGATCAAATAACAGTTTTCGAAAACGTATGTCCTTCCTCCAATGGTCTTTTGCAGAGCCTGGGCGATTTGTGACGCGTTTTTTTGCAGCCTCGGAGTTTACGTGGGCCGTGTCACAATTGCTCCCACTGCTGTACTGTTCTACTAATGTTTTTTTCGCTCACTCCTGCCCCGCATTCTTTAGGTCAGTTTTTAACACTCTGCAAGTCATCATGTGCTAATTTTTAATTTTCCTCGTCAAAAGTCGGTGAGACCGAAGATCAATCTTCCAAGGAGCACCTGACTTTGGTAAGTTAACACAAAAGCCATACATTAATTCTTAAACTTCAAATAATTGAACCGACGGTAGAGTATGACAACATCTTTCTGTTTAATTTTCCTTGAGGATGGACCTGAACTATTCGCTTCCGTAGATATTCTGAGACTGCTAGGACATTCGGCATGGCGTCCTTTAGGTGACTGTGTGCTACGACGACTCATCAGAGTGGGCAACCGTCTAATTTCATGCCGAACCAAGTTAATTTTTCGTCTCAATCCTTGAGGAATGTTTTGAAAATAATTCAGATACCATGTGCAAGAAAAAGTATCATAATTATACTGTGAAAGTTTTTTCACAGAAATGGTTAAATACTTTTGTAACCTGATATAACGGGTGGTTAAATTTGAAGGGCCGATGTTTGACGAACCATTGACGACGTTTGAAATGGTCAAGAGGCTTTAGT
>VOMN01026231.1:0-11747 GCA_014899125.1 Orchestia grillus
AAGGTATTTGTGTATTCTAAATTCAAGAGAGAAAGTGAATTCGAGTCATGGCTGCTCTGAATGATTACGAACCTCGTATACGAGATATCGTGGCCTGGTCCTCGTAAAATTGACGGCTTTTGAACGTAAAACAACATGCATTTCTGTTCCTTATCTCTTATTTCTCTAGTTTCGCCGAAACTGCTGTTATGTCTCGGTCATTATAAGCTATAACTTTTACTAGGTTTATCATGAACTATNGTATTTATGATTTACGCGTTGTGAATTGAGCTTTGTAGAATGTTCATCACGTCGCTGTTGATATGGGCGATCAGCTAACGAATTAAAAATCATAGTTTAAAATGTTGATATCGATTTGTTGCAAAACAAACGCCAACTGAGCCTTCTTAATTCGCAATAGCCTTTGGAAAGTCACCTTCTCCTAGTTTTTACTTTCTTTCATCGAAGCTCAGTTTTTCGTGAATAATTGTTCAAAATTTCTGGGTAGTATGAAATTAAAATATGAAATAAAAAATTTAACGAGAAAAATAATATAGGCTTTCTGGTCCTGGATCACGTTGTGCTGTTCCGACACTTTTGAAAATAAAACTCTCCTTCACCTGGTTGCCGCAAACTGAACTGAATGTTATTTAAGTTATGATGAATAGTTTCATTTACAGATGGAAGGTGAAGGTTAAATATTACTTAAGTGGTGATGATGATGACGATGTTCAATTTCCACTTACACTTCGAGGACAAAAGCTTTTGAGGACGAACGAACTTTCGCGTAATGGCAGACATTGTGAAACACATGTGGTCGTGAAGTTCTCCCTGTGCCGTACAAAACTTTCCTCAGGTCATTGAGTTCAGGGCTACGGTCAAAGCTGGGCATAAATACTCTCATTTGTATTTAAATACTAAATACTGTGTTTAAATGTATTTAAATACTAAATGCTAAATATTTTTTTGAAATGTATTTAAATACTAAGTACGAAATACTCCCCTATATTTATAAATACTTTTTTAAATACTTCGCAAATATAGATCACTTAATCATATGCACAACAAAGTAATCAGGAAAAGTTTTGATGCAATCTGAGACAGCAAAATGAAGAAATATGTGTCACAAATGATAGTTCAAAATAAAAAATCGTTGAGATATCAATTAAATCATATATCCTTTTGTATCTACAAGACTATCCATTATATGTACTGACCGGAAACAATTCTTCGGGCCCTCAACACTATCAGTGAAGGCACTCATTAACTGTAAAATGTACCGACACTCACGGACAATTATTCCAATTCATCTTTAAGCTAAACCTCTTACACAAACTTTAATAATACTACCGAACATGATCTAAGTGAGCGAAAAGCTCAATAAACTCTAATTCCCTGGTGTATCGTCTACGCATCGGACAAGCGGGAAAGAAAAACGTAATACATAATAATAATAACTATCCTTTATGCTAATACGGATATACATGGGTATGTAAGAAATTAGCAGAACTCGCTGTAAATAAAAATCATACGCATTTAGAGATTAGAGTATGATTTTTATCGAAACGAAATTGAAAACGAATCAAATTGCAACCAGTGCATTTTCTAAATCTTTGACAAAACAATCTGTTAACTATCTGACACATTCCAGTTTTGTATCTCTTCAACAGAATTAACTTCTTGAACATAAAGTCGGAAAGTGAAGAGCGCCTGCTGCTCAAAGTCAGCCCGCCCTGAGAGAAGAGTCTCTACCGGAGCAGAAGAAGGCAGTGTGGTGTTGTATTTGATGAACAATCGAGTTACAGTGCTGTGTTTTTTACGTCGGCCATCGTATTTTCTGAGTCCTCAAGATAGGACAGAAGCACCATCTCAGAAGATGATTTTGTTCTTACTTTCTTCGAGAAGCCATAATACTGATCTACTATACATAAGAATTAGCACTATCATCCGACGAGTCACTGTCATTAAATGAATCTAAGTCATTAGTAGCAACTTTTTTTACAAACTCTTCATTTGCCTTGCTGTTTAGGCTGCACTTCAGCTGAAGCCACCGTAGCTTGAAGTAGGGATGAGGGGTTGACGCAATTATGGCATCGATAACAGCAAGGTCTTCACGTGATAAGTTGAGAAAACAGCCAAAACGTTTCTGCAGCCCCTTCAGAAAAGCATCTGCAAGTGGACAACAGGATTTCAGGGAAGATGTGCATGCCAATGCTTCAAGTTTGTTCTCAACAATCAAAAGTGTTGGAAGTAAGACGCCGTAGTATGAATGCTCCTCACTTTGAAGTCTATCATGAGCGCATGCAATTGGTTTCAATACTGTTGTATATTCAGAAAAGAATTCCAACTCACAACTCGGATGCTTTGCCCATTGCTAAATGATGAATGCTAGAAAAATTTCCAGATTTTACGGCAACCTCAGCATCTGTTGTTGCAATTAAACTCAAGGAGTGAGCAGCGCTCCGTACGGGATTCGGCGAAGTGTATAATGGCTCTGCTTCGTCTGAAATGTCAGTACTTGAAATAATTGCTGGCACAAGGACGTCATTAGCATGTATGACTTCAGTCGTGTCTTCGTCTGACTCGTCTTCTTCAATATATTCTTCGTGAATGTCAGGCTTAATTCCAAATTCATTGAAGGCTTTAATAAAATTCGAGCCATTGTTCGTGACTGGGATCCCAATTTTTTCGTGGGGAATCCTAAATGATGAAATAATGTTATCCAAATGTTCAGCCATCCTAATGTAGTTGTGCTCTCCCTTTAAACATTGAATATGCCAATGTGCGGACCAGCCTTTCAAAGTGTTCTCGTTTATTTGCTGGAATACACTAAAATTAGACAGGAAAAATGAGATGTTTCAACGCAATGAGAAAAATTTCAAGAGATTACTGTAACATGAAAAATATAAGATATTAATGTAACAGAGATTATTGCGCCTAGCTGAGTTTTTTCCCATTCTCCCACACATTGAAAAAATAAGTTTAGAAATCATTTCAAAAATACTTTTCATAGTGGTATAAAGATACTGATTGATAATAAGCAAACAATTCATAATGCTTTTTTTGAACACATGCAACGGTTGAGAAAAAAATATTTTAATATTAATGTACAACAGCTATGTCATTACGTCACGCAGCGACAGTATTTCTATAGTTATCCTTATTTTAATTATGCATAAATATTACGATATTGACATCGAGGACATATATACCTAATGAAAGGTTACTCCTAGAAAACTTCTATGTCGGGTAGACCAAATGTCAACGACATTGATTCAGGTATTATTGTGAAAAAGGACAACTCTTGCATATAATTCTAAAAAATAAAGAAACATTCTGAAAAACAAAGCTTACCACTAACGAGGTGAATAAAGCCAGGCTCTTCTACAGTGCTGAGGGGTGTACTCCATTAATAATATACTTTGTTATTAGGTTATCTACCAAGGGTTGCCGGCTTTTTTTTAGAAGTGCATTGCATCCTAATTATTTCCGCAATAGTGGCTGTCCGTTTCAGAGATGATGAGGCTCCAGCATCGCTAGAAGTGCCAGAAAAATCGTAGGAGGTACATTTTCTTTTCCTATTGCTATGGTTCTTTACAAAGATACCCACTTGGTTTCCATACTTCCATGCTTTCTCTGTAAAAATAAAATAAAAGTCCATAATTTAAAATGTACAGAATATTCAAATTTCAATTTATTTATCTAATCTAATACATAAAAAACATCCTTACATAAAAGTATGTCACTATGTTTGTCCACGTAAGAATATCTATCCTCTTGATTTTTTTTCATATTCGTTCCAAAAAGCAAAGAGTGAAGCCCAGCATTTGCATTGTTATGCAGTTGCTACACACGTTTTATAACTAACAATAATTCATAATAAACTAATAGTTCACACAAGTTTCATGATGAAATTATTTATCGCGCATGAATGAGCTTCTACTATGAACGCAGCTAGTTCACTCCTATTAGCTTCTGTTCTAACACGTGACATTTTCCTACCTTCTGATTGGTTTACTTTTTGAAACTCCTCTTCCAGGATCCAATGTTTGTATCGATGAACATGTTATTTCTTGTAATGACAAGTTCACAAAGCGAGTCTTGACACCTGGACTTGTTTTTATGAGAAATAAATGCACTTAGGGGTTTTAAAAGATTTTTAAAGCAGGTATTCATTCAAGTATTTATAAATACATGTATTTAAATACTAATTGCAACTATTTAAAATACAAAAATAAATACATGGTAGCAAATGTATTGAAAATACAGTAATAAATACAGTAAATGAATTTTAAATACAGTATTTTATACTTTTTATTTAAATACTGCCCAGCTGAGTCCGCTTTTTACTTTTTTCAGTCAAAGAAGCGTAATTCTTGGTACCCTTAATTTCAATTTGAGATTTTCGCCTTTCAGATCGAGTATTTAGGGCTAAGAAATAGAATCTATCGCATCTGAATTTCCAAACTAATGTTCACATGCATCTTTCGAATATTGAAGAAGAAAGCGGGCGCGAAACCATTCTAGTGCAATAAACATTCTTGTGGCGTATAAACATCTCGCCAACATAAGAAAAGTATGCTTTTAAATGAGGCCAATGCACAGTGCGAACTTTACGAATAGATCTTCACATGAACAGCGCACTGCCACACAGTCAATTCATAGCCAAAACGAACTACATTCAGTTTAGGAATTGAGTATTCAAGTCCGAGCATTCTGACAAGGAGCTATGGACTGCTAACAAATTTGTCCTCACAGGCGTTGAGACAAAGATGTGCCAAATTCAATAACATTTATGTAGCCCAAAACCATACAAACAAAAAACAACAAAAGACTTGATTCAAAAGATAAAAATGATGTAACGTTACGAGGCAACTCCATAATGAGAGAAAATATAAACAAAGCTGCAGATTTGACAAATGATTCACCTATAATTTGAAAGCCCGTTTGTGTGCGTTAGTTATTTACTTAATCCATTACAGTGCTTGAATCAAAAACGAACAAAAAGTTTAAAACTGAAGAAAATCCTTGTCAATCGAATCATTTTAACTCGTAAACGTTTCGGAGCCAGCTCCATCATCAGGTCGTAAAAGACTCTGCAAGGAACAACAAAGAGAATAATGCACAACACACAATAACACCAAATAAACCACCACTGGATGAATGCTAACCACTGACGTTACTTAGTCACAGCGTGCAGTTGGTATGAACTACCTGTCTTATTTACGACTGAATTATCCCCAAAAAATATGTAGAGGTTGTAAAATTCTAGAATTTCAATAATTTTGAAAGTACCCTCCTTCACGAAAGATTCTACCGTGATGCTCGATTTCCTCTGCTATCCTGGCGTAGAAATTTCTTGACGTCACTCC
Organism: Orchestia grillus; assembly: GCA_014899125.1. Classification (NCBI taxonomy): domain Eukaryota; kingdom Metazoa; phylum Arthropoda; class Malacostraca; order Amphipoda; family Talitridae; genus Orchestia; species Orchestia grillus. Next base: position 5,352 of record VOMN01026231.1, read on the forward strand.
AACGTAGGAAGACACACCCAGAGCGCAACTGAATTCGTAAATCAAGGATGAGTGTATGAGCACTGACAGCAGATCTTTGTTCCGAGAGAAGGACCCGATTTTATGATTATTAACAAGTAGAGTACGTAATTTGGTTGTTGGAAAATATTTTGTAAATAACTCGGTTAGATCACAAGATACCTTTTCCGATGATCAACCAAAAACAGGGCAGAGCAGTACGAAAAATTGCTGGAAATAATATTTGACGTACCCTAATATTTTCGTGATAAGAACCTTTTGAAATCAGTATTTAGACTGGACATCTTGAAAATATTTTAAAAGGAAAAGTTCTCTAAAAGTTCGAATGCCAAATGCATGTTAGAAAAAGAAAAAAAGATGTTATAAGCTATATTAAGCAAGGTTCGTATGCTATTCAGTTCGAAACTATTGCAACAAAAGCTGTAACTATTGCGAACAAAAGCTCGTCCCAAACCCGGTGACAGTGAGCTTCTTGTACATAGAAGTTTCAAATTTATTGCCGCATTTTGATAAGCGACAGTCCCGAAAAGAAAAAGCATACATTTATTAAATTTAGGATATAAATAGAGCAGAACTCTTTCTTCTCTGGACTGTTGCGTATTAAAATATGGAAATAAATTTGAAAGTTCTGTGTACAGGAAACCTACTTTCACCGCGTTGGGACTAGCTTTTACAGCCTTTGTCGCACTAGTTTCTAACTGAACAGCATACGAACCTTACTAAATAGAGCTTTAAAACATCTCTTCCTCTCATCTATGTGCATTTGGAACTCGAATTTCTAAAGAACATTATCTTTGAAACTGTCTTCTCGTTGGCCAGTAAAATTACTCGAATAAAATTATTCTTGTCACAACATGAGAACACATCAAATACTATTACCAGTAAGTTTGGTGTTGCTCTGTACCCTTTTTTTGTTCTTCCTCGAAGCTTAGGCGTGATTTAATCCAGTTATTTGCAAAATATTTTTCATCTATCAAATTATGTATAGTACTTGTTAACAATCATTATATTGTGTCCACAGTGTGCATTTATGTACGATGGAGTGACGTGGCATAAGAAGCGGTAGGGGCTTCCATACCGGGGCACTTTCAGCACCCCCGCTCTCCCCTCATTCGTACGTCCGCCTCCACGCTGAGCTGTGCAACGCTGTAGTGAAATAGGTTGGCTTCAAAATTATTGATAATGCATTGGGCGATAGCGACGTAAAAATTTTAGAATCTCTGCAAATTTTGTCAAAACTCAGTTGTAAATCAGACAGGTAACTCTCACCAACTGCATATTGTGACTATGTAATGTCAGTGGCTAGGATTTTTCCACTTGTGTTCCATTTGGTGTTATTGTGTTTTGTGCATTGTTATTTTTATTATTCATTGCCAAATCTTATATGAACTGATGATGAAGAAATGTTTTTGATAAAAAATTATTAGTCTTAAAGGAATTCTCTTTATTTTTAAACTTTTTGTGAGTCAGTTTCATAATAAACCGAGTAAAATTACTGACGTATATGAAAAAGAATATTTATATTTTAGATTAATATCTTATGTGCAAGCTTTTCCGGACTATTAGAATTTTGCTCTTGAAAAATGTACGTAAATGTCGACTGAGTTACAGTAGCACGAGTATTTGAAGTTTTATGGTTAGTTTGTATGATTGACATATCGATGTTAATCTACTTTCTACAAGTTTTTAACCTTGGCCAATTTTCACCTATAAATTTATAAACAAAACTGCTCCAACGTACACCAACAGCTCTTGAAGAGGTTCGAAGCCTGAAAGTTAGCTCTACAGTATTTGATAGTACGTACGATGTTATCATCAATTAAATTAATCGTGCTGCGGCCAATAATTATTTGATCCCAGATTGTTTGGCACCTCGGTTCCGGCGAATGGTGATAGCCAGGGCTTCCATAGGCATGTCGAAATTCGTGTTAATATGGTTTTGATATTATACCATTGACTAATTAAATTATTATTCATGGCACAGTGCGTGAATTAAATAAAATACACACCACAAAATATATATTAACGGTAGTGCAACTGATGATGAACAGCTAGCTATACAGGGCGGGCCACAAAAAGTTTCATTTTTTGCAAAAAACTAATAACTCCGTAACTAATGGCCGTAGTAACTTCTATATGGTTTCATTTTCATTGTTATTCAATGCAATTTCTTCAGGGTAAACTAATCTACATTGATAGACAAGCAGAATGGTTTAACTTGGTGAAAGTAAATTGGATGGCGGCAAAAATGAGACCATATGGAAGTTTGCGCGGCCATTAGTTACGGAGTTGTATGTATTTGAAAAAAGGAAACTTTTGTGACCCACCCTGTATATGTATTGTAGAAGCACGTGCCTAGGGTTTCACCCATCCTGCAGTCACGGGAAGGTCGTATCTCTTCAAGTCAATAGTGGTCGAGAAACATCGATTCTTTTTCGCAAGTGTCTGCCGAGTAACCTTCAATGCATCAATCTGCCTTGAACCGTATGATTTTCGGCGTATTCTTTGTCTTAAGTGAAGCCAGATCTACAGATAACTAAATCCTTTTTAATTATTTTTTTCAGAGTTCTGTGGTTTAAATCCCATGAGATTCGTGCTCGTGACGTAGCTTGGTCTTGCTGATACCATTCAGCCTAGGGAACCTAGGCAAGGGCGATTGTATCTTAAATTTCAAGCCAGCGTAAACTTGAGTGATGCCTTAAGTCGAACAGTATGAATCGATGTAAATTCTAACATAAACTCGTGCGGGTTGTGTCAAATAGTGAGAAGACGAATCAGTGAGCTAAATTAAAACTTAATGCAGAAACGCGTTTGCTACTAACTATTTCATGCTGGGAGACTGATTTTGCATCACATATTTTATGTTGAAGTATGAAAGAGATATGAGACGACCAATACACTGCTCATTTAGAACGTATCTTTATAATTTTATTTGTAATTAGAATGTTTTCATTTATTTATACGTATGGGTGCTGGTAATATTCTTTTTATCCAGAGCACTGCGTAGTTATTATACAGAGTGAGAAATATTTCGAACAAAACTATAACTTTATTTCTTGTACATGAGAATTAGTGTACCGCTTATGTAGTAATTTTGTGAATTAAGTTTTTGTTCTCTCCATTTCCTCTACACCACTTATCTCTGTCTATTCAGAGAACGTTAGAATTCTACCAGAGCCTTTTAAATAATAATCGTTTTTAGCTCTTCAATTTTGGTCTTAACAAAATTCAAATTCTTGGTAATGTTAGGTTTGGAACTTCATGATGTTCCATTCATTGCTTCACCTTTGCGTCCAATTTTCGTAAATTCTCGCCAGATTCCTGTTACCCTCATACAGTTGGACGCAGCTGTTATTTTAATACGCCAACATTCGTTGATTTTTTTAATGGAAAACACGGCTGTCATCCGTCACTAAAAAGGTTCAGTTATGGGGAACTTAGAATTTACACAGCATTCTAACATGCAACCAATTATTTTCATGTAGGATTGGGGACAAAACAGTCATTGTTGTTTGCATGACTTTTAGTTGCATCAGAGATCCTGGAGGGAAAGAAATGGAGCATTGATCGCAAATGAAAGAAAAAATAACTGATGAAAGAACCTGTCATAGACGGAACAGAATGAAGCTATCCATGTAGAAAAGAAATGATAGTTTGACTTGTGAATTATCAACCCTTACATGAGTGCAATAATAGCATAAACTTTCAACAACTTCTCTTGTCTCAAATATTTATCTTCATACTTCATACTTCGTCTATTTATTATTGAAATACACAGACTGTTCAACGGCGACGATTTCAAGTGGACTAATGACATGTATGTACTTTTCAATAGATCACACTACATGTTCATGGTGATGAGTCTTTGCACACTTGAGGACGCAGTCTTCACTCAAGTTCAGTTGCATCATTTTAAGACTGAAATAGACCCCGTTACTTTACCTACGATAAAATGAAGTACCTACACGTGAAAACAAAGAAACAAACGAAAAGCATGCCTAACTGAGAATTTTATACGTTCGTTACGTTATGAAATCATTCATTGACGAATGGACATGGAGGACAACGCACGAGCCGTCCCAAATTGCTATGCACGAGTATCAGGCTTTGGTATAAAATGAACAATAGAAAAAATAAGGGAGTGCGGCGTAAGTTGCATTGATCTCCAGTAAAAATTATTATGGTTCTCACTTCAGTCTCTTTACGATGAAACCTCAGAAATGAAAAGAAATATCACCGCCAATTTGAATTATTTTCAGAAATAAAAATACACAAATGGAATTCTAATTTTCGAGTCCATTAAAATCTCAGGTGATTAACTTTGTTCTAAAACAGAAAAGTATCCAGACAATAGTCTTAAAATTGAAAAAAAATTGAAAACTATACATAAAATCTGATACGACTGTGTGAAGGGAATTTGATTGACGGTGCAATTGTAGGGGAACAAGTATATGTGTCGTGTGCCAGATAGAAATAAAATATTATCAAAGGAATCGTACACATCTCATGATAAGAAGTGACGTCATTGGGAACATACTGGACTACCAGCGTTTCTAATACAGCAATTCCGACACCGGTGTTGCAACACAGGAGTTCTTAAACTGAAGAAATACAGTAAGTAAAGCTCAGGACTGGATGTGTGCCTGTAATCTGGAAATTAATTTTCGCACATTCCTGAACCCAAAGAATTTCCTTCAAATAATAAACAATACATAATGTATTAGCACTCTACAGTAGTCATTCATTAATTCCTGTTAAAAAATAGGGGCATCTTAAAAGTAATACGGTACTCGTAAAACATTCGAGCATCAGCTGAGACAGTACACTGGGGCCACGGAAAATATCCCTAATTTTTACAGTTTTTCCCCTCCAGTTCGAATTGCGACGTGTTGAATCTGTTTGTTTCATATTATAGAAATTTTGTCTGCTATTAGAGTTCAAATATTTATGAATAACGACTGAATTATGAGTTCACAATAAGGGGTTGAATGAAGAAGGGTGGAAAGTGTTTCGCGACAAGGAATTACTGAAGTAGCATTATTAATTTTATTTTTAGTTTCCAGTTTTTTTAATAAAAAGCAATCATCTTGGATAAAACAATAAATAAACCTAAATAAGTAAAATAAACATAGTATTCTAGATTCTTGCAACGTGACTCCCGTTCCTTCAAGACAAGTGTCAACTCAGTTCAGTCATTATTCATAAATATTTGAACTTTAATGACAAAAAAAAATCCCATAACAAGAAACAGACCCACCTCATATATTTCTACTGGAACCGGAGTTTTTCTAATTTCAGATTCATATTGTTCATAAGCAGTTTATCTACGCTTAACTCATGTTTTTCAGAGCCCGAGGTGAGGGGAAATATCCTGAGTAGAACATGAGTTTGATGCTACAAGCATTGAGCTAATTAATTATACATTTTGGATATCTCTTATACATATACATGATGTTGAATTGCTCAGATTGAAATGTTTTGAATATATTTTTATTTCATTAAAAATCTTGTTTTTCATCGTCATGAAAATACCTACGAAAGATAAATGAAAAAAATTGGCCAGGACTAGTTGTTGCATGACATGCAGCAATGAGTGTTTTTTGCAAAGCTCTAGTTAATATCAGTAATAGATAAACAGAAGTTTGCTGACGTCATTCCACGTTTTTTCCAATGTGACCCACGTTTTTTCCAATGCGGGTCATTTTACTTTTTGAACAATAACAGCATGACAGGAAACGTGTGAAGCTTACTTGGTTCAAAATATAAGAAATCACGTTTAGCACGTGACTTTTTTCCAGCATCCTCCATGTCCGCCGTTGTCCCCAGCATTTAATCTCTCCTTGCATTCTCAGCTTTTCTAATTTGCTCTGGATCATTGACATCGAATTCGCCTTCGATTAGTCGACTCAGGATTTGCCATGATGGAAATGGGGTTCTTAAGATTAGCTCTACACACGACCCAATGAAAAAACCTGCATGATATCAATAGCTGGCTTATGCGAAGCTATTTAATGGTAAATTGAGCAACAAACAGGGAAAAATAAATATTTGCCTGCCATTGTTTATTCAACTTGGTGCTGTCCACCCGCTATATACCTGAATTTATTGATTGTTTATAAGTATTTCTGTGCATTTAAAAAGCCAGATTTCCAACAGGTTGAAAATAAAAAAATTATTGCGAAATATTCTTCACAGATATAGGGATATTCACTTTGAGGTAAGAAAAAAAAAGCCGAAACGAGCACGGATGGAAAATTGTAGGAGCTACGGTGTTCTCACCGTATTAAAACACTAGTACGTGATCCGTTATATATTATCAAATACCTAGTTTCAGAGGCAAACGTAATTTTCCCGTGACTAATTATACACCGTCATTTG
>VOMN01026233.1:0-14713 GCA_014899125.1 Orchestia grillus
TTCTCGAACGTTACGAATACTTATTTGACCCACTGTAATGGCTAGAAAGGCTAGAAAGATTAGAAAGCTAAAGAAAGAAACAGTTCTTTATATCCTGATGAATGGCTCGATAGTTCCAGCCCTGAGGAGCAGTGTCGGCTCGTGCCTGCTACACAAAGCAACCCTGCATGCAGACCTCAATGAGAAGTGCAGTTCCTGTACGAAACTTAGCAGTGGAAAGTAAGGACGCCCCTATGATGGAGTGCTAAATAGCGATGTATATACAACAGACTACTATCGTCCTTTGCAAGACGCAGTACAATAGCTCGGAAAAAAACTGGGAAAATAGCTAGGGAAATTACGTGGAATTATAACTATAACACAAAATTTCTCTAGATCTACAGAAAATGGAAAAAATTGAATGTTAGACCTTCGATATACATATTACCAGCAAAAAATTCAATAATATGAGTATAAACAACAAAGATTAAAAGGAATAATACGAATTTAAATCGTTCAACAGCCTCAGGGGTCCCTAAATAACCGTCACCGCCTGGCACAAACATAATGACACGGAGCAATAATCTGGGACCGACCAAATCAAGTCTAAATCCCACCCCACGCCGGCTGACGGCGTCGAAGCCCGCATGTATTCCCACACGTAGCGCATCACGAGACTTGGTGCCTAGGCGAGGTGGGCACCTCGAACTAATCCTAACTTAAGCTTACGTTCTTATATATAACGGAATGTTGAGAAGCAAATTGCAACATTTTAGTACAACTAGAGAGACGTTGATGTGCGTGAGAGAGATCCCATCAGCAAAACCCATTGATACCAAAGAGGCCACAAGACCCCCTGATACAGAGCAGATGCCCTAGACCTCCTGATGCAAAAGAAGTCACAAGACTTCTGCACTACTCTTTCGTGATATTTTCGTGATATTTTTAATGCTGCTATTTTCGCTCACTCCAGCAGTTCACTACGGCGGCACATAATCCGGTCATGATGCAGGGCAGTCTCATACATCGAAATTAGACATACACACGCCTACACATACACACGGTTGTTAAAAACTTTGTGAAGGGTTGTGAAAGGTGTACACAAGGGCAGTGCAGCACTGCCACTAGAGCTTCACCGCAACACTGGCACTTTAGTTTCATACTTGACAAAAAAACTTCTGGATGCAAATGGGACACTGCCACGATTGCCTCGGGTCACTTCTGGATGCAAATGGGGCACTGCCACGATTGCCTCACGACACTTCTGGATGCAAATGGGGCACTGCCACGATCTTCTCACGGCACACCGGGACACGTAAGGGGCAGTGCCACTATTGCCGCGGGTCAGAAGTGGCAGGAGGCGGCGAGGGCACGGCAGAGACATAGTCAGCGAGGCAGTCGCCCAGCTCCTCCACCGCCACAGCCACGTTCCCACAGCCTGCGGCACACGGGGGCTGTGTGAACTGTGCGCACTGTATAGCGTGTGCACTGTATAGAGTGTGTGTGGACTGAATAAAGTGCGTGGACTGTATAACGTGTGTGGACTGTATAGAGTGTGTGTGGACTGAATAAAGTACTTGGACTGTATAACGTGTGTGGACTGTATAGAGCGTGAACTGTATAGAGCGTGAACTGTGTGGACTGTATAGAGCGTGAACTGTGTGAACTGCATAGAGCGTGAACTGTTTAGACTGTATAGAGCGTGGACTGTGTAGACTGTATAGAGTGTGAACTGGGTAGACTGTATAGTGTGAACTGGGTAGACTGTATAAAGTGTGAACTGTGTAGACTGTATAGAGTGTGAACTGTGTGGACTGTATAGAGAGTGGACTGTGGACTGTGTCTACTTAGTTTGCTCAGAGCGCAACAAAATGCACAGAAAATATCAACTTAAATTCTGATACAACGCAGTGTGAAATAGGTATATACAGATAAGCTTCCACGTTCATCTGCAGTACTACTCCAGTGTTCACTCCTTCAATCAGCACCGACCGCAGCCACTCTGAACACCTAAGTTTCTCCTCTACGCCACTAATGGCAACCCGTTCCTAAATTAACTATTAATTCCTCCCTAATTCATATCCATACCAGTAAAATAATGTTAATATCACCACAACGCTTCTGAGTAATAAAATCATTCGCAGTTCAGCTGCCAGAGCAGCACTCCCACTTCAGCTGCCAGAGCAACACCCACAGTTCAGCTGCCAGAGCAACACCCACAGTTCACCTGCCAGAGCAACACTCACAATTCAGCTGCCAGAGCAACACTCACAATTCAGCTACCAGAGCAGCCCACACAGTTCAATATGCACAATTCAACCCATTCAATTCAACCCCTGCACACGCACTCACGGTCCCGTTCCCACTCGAGTAAACTAACAATTGGCACACAGCGACTAACCAGAGTCCGCAGACACCCGCCCAGGTGGGATCATGCTCTCCAGCTGCTGCAGGAGGTCCTCCAGTTCCTGCTGCAGCTGCGAGCAGCTGGTGCCGAGCGATGTGCCACCTGCACTCATGGGCATTTCTCAATTAGGTGAATTCATGAATGTGGATTAAAATAAATCAGACAAAATCGTGAAAATGCGTAGATTATTAGTCAGTTTAAAGCTTCCTATCCCCATTAAATGTGATCCAAAAAAAGCGAAGAAAAGGGACCATTTAGTATGGACTACAAAGAAAAAATATTTATGCACAACATGTGTTCACGCAACGGGATCCCCTGCGCATAAAAATAACACGTGAAGAATGAAGAGGAAGGAAAAGCAAAGATGAGATGGCGAAGAAGGCATGAAAATTGAAAGATGTAAAGTGGGCGCGAAAGATAGAAGTCCCCATCTACAGCTGCGGTAACCTAACAGTGCCCCCTGATGGGAAACAATCGCTCTATTGGCAATGGAGACGCTGAACTTGAGGGAAACACGACATATTTCACAACGTAAAAGTTTGTTTTTTTTAGTTTGGTGCAGACGGCAGTGTATAGATGACAGGAATGATTGTTAACAGAACACAAAAAAAGGGCATTTCTTGACTTCACTCGTATTTGAAATGTGTCACCGAGATATTATATATATACAACATTACGAAACTTTACCTATTCTGCCTGGGTTGATTCTTACTTAAAAAAGTTAGAACCAATACAAATACATGAGAAGTAGAATTAAATATAAGAAGTACCTTCAACCCAAGTAATAAAATTTCACACAGAATATTCACTGCGGGACAGAATACTATATACATTTCCTAGATACTCAAAACACCGCCAGCTGTGCCCTGAAGCTGATCAGTCGTTTATCTCAATGAGCTTGTATCCTAGATACTCAAAACACCGCCAGTTGGGATCCAGAGCTACACCTACAATGTCTACAACACCCACTTGAGGAAACCGTAAGCGTTGTTGTCTCTTGCACTGCCTCCACGGGCGCACGAACGTTTTCCTCGTCCTGATGACCGGCCTCTGAGCCAGTTCTGCGTAGGTCGTTTTCGGCGGGGTTACGGTGGTTCTTGATGGGTTTACCGTCGATCCTGGAAGATGCATCATCGTCCTTGGTAGAACTATTACCGGTTTTGGTAGAACTATTACCAGTTTGGGTAGAATTGTCATCATCGTCGTCGGTACGGTCACACTTCGTGGGATTGGAGCGGTTTTCGGTAGGGTTACGGCCGATGATGGTAGCGTCATACCCGATGTAGGTGGCGTTACCGAAGTTGCCCGACGCGCTGAGAAGGGCGTCACAGCCCGCACTGTAGAGGTCCCTGGACACTGGCCGCCGCCTCTCGCCTGAACATCGCTGTAGAAGCAGGAAAATGTTTCCTTAGTTCACTTCTGCACTTGCCTTCATTCGAGCCACATATTTCATGTAGACTCCCTACTTCAAATTTTTTAGTACAACGCCCTTCAATAATTAAAATAATTGGAATACCCGAAAGAAGCAAAAAGTTGAGGAGATCTCATTGTGATAGCGCCCAGTTTCAGTTAGCTATTATTGATTGCAATTACACCAGGACAGGCCCTCAAAGATGGCAAGAGAGGCAAGTGAAAAACAAGTCAAGACATTGTAAGATAGCAAACACCTCAGACAACACTCACAAATGAGAACGTCTAGAAATTAATATTATTCGTTTATAATAATAATTACTGCTCACACTCCGCTCCCTCACTCTCGTTGTTAGAATAAATCACGCAGATCCAAGCAAAATATACCATATAAGGATGCATCAAGTTCACTTTTTTTGGGGGCATGGGAAATTATAAAGCTCCCCGGACAAAAAATTAGTCACCTGAGCAATTCTGCACTGCATTGAGTCTACAAATGTTCTCATGTTCGTTTGATCGATTGTACACTCCTCGGATCTCAAAGTGCAGACACAGTACGAGGAAGATCTTCTCGACGTCTAACTTGTCGTCCTAGGTAGTCCCACAAGTTTTCTATTGGGTTCATGTCTGGAGACTTAGCTGGCCAATCTGAATACCTCACACATCCTGAATGACTGCCATGTCAATCAATGAAAAGTCTAGCCCAATGCACACTTATCTCCGAGAAGAGCGTGAAAAACAATAGGTCACTCATTTTCTGTCCTGGAGTACTTTTACGCACTAAAGGATTTAGATAAGACAAAATTCCAGGGTTCGCATTCCTAATCAGCAAGACCGTGTCAGAAGAAGCAGACCGTAGTCCATATCAGTGACACAGAAGATAAGTTTATTTCATAAGAGATTTACCATCATTTTTGAAAGCATAAGGACGCAAGTAAAAAATAAAACGGGTAGTAATTGTCAATAAAACCCATCACAGTAACTCGTCCTCGTCGGCCACTTCACTCCTTGCCTCGTTCAACTTCTTCGTCGGGGCACCTACAATTTTCGCCACCTATCTAAAACTTACGCTTGGGTGGCCAAAATTATTGATGCCCCGGCAGGGAAGTCAGAGCACCCGGCGCTCTGTGTCCTCGTTAGCGGTGGACGCAAGGGCTTCCTCTACCCCACGTTAGTGTCGCTCTGGTCAAGGATCTAGGATCCTAAACTTCTAAAATCCTCGGAGCTCCGCAGATCCTACGTAGATACTTGTCTTGGATCTTAAACATCTAGATTCCTAAATGTTTTAAGAGTCTCGAAGCTAGTCAAGCTACAAGCTACTTTGAAGATCCGAGACATCTACAATCCTAGCTTTTTCTAAATCGCCTTCAGGGCACACCAAGCCCTCCTACAGCCGACACTCACCCCTGCAGCAGGCACTCACCCCTGCAGCAGGCACTCACCCTCCTGCAGCAGGCACTAACCCTCCTGCAGCAGGCACTGACCCCCTGCAGCAGCCACTCACCGTCAGGTCCGAGAAGCTGACCTCAGTGAAGCTTGGGAGGCGCGTGCGGTCCCTGCCGCTCCTCAGCGCGCCTGTCCACAGATCAGTTCACATTAGGTTATTGGTGAGTGCAGAGCTCCCTACTCACATGGTATGTGACCCAAAGAGAAGAGGCCATTTAGCGCGTGGAGTCAAGAGAACTGGGAGGTTATGAATGAAGGGAGAGAAAAGACAAAGAAGAGATAGCAAAGGTGTGAAAATGGAATAACGCAATGTGGGCACGATTGATAGAAGTCCCTAAGGCCTACCCATAGCTGTAGCAATCTACCAGTGTGCACCACAGAATTTGCATAAATACTAATGTTATAAGAAAAATTGGCATTAATTACTACACAATAAAAGATTCGCATCTATTATGTGGCATTAAAAAACAGGAATTCAAATCACATCCAAAGCCCCTTAATTGGAAATCTACGCTCAGGATTTTGTCCTCAATCCCGTATTTAAATGACTCGCAATCCCCTTTGCTTGATATTCCATCCCTCATCCTCCTTGAATGAGATATTTTATCCTAAACCTCCTTATTTGGAAATTCATCTACGTTTTATTTTGTATGCTATTTCATCCCCTATCCCCTTTAGAATGGGGTGTTGTCCTCAACCCTCTATTTATAAGATTTAATCCTCAATCGTCTTTGCTAGGAATCCTCGCTCGGGACGGAGTGCTCTTGTTGCATCAAAGTGGCGATTTCACCATAACGTGACTATCAAAAAGTCATTCGACTTTATTGAGTCTCCCCACGCATACCATTTACCTGAGACGTGTACTGGGTCTACATCATCTTTTAAAATCGAAATGAAGAAGCCCGTCATTCTCGTCGAAATCGAAAACGGGCGCAGCACAACCACCTGCGGGACACCGGTTCCCAAACACCGAAAGTTTCGTATCGCCCTCCAATCGTGCTCATGTAATCCCTTCTCTTCCAGGATCTCGAAGCGTCTAAGCTCTTTTGTTGGTGTCTTTAGTGTACTAATGTTAATTCAAGACACACTTGAGTACGTTCATTGTTTCAGTAACGTGCCTTCGTTAGGATTATTTTACCGCATGTTCAGTATAATTAGGATTTTATACAGTAAATGATATAATCATCATCGTGTATTACAACTTGTGTTTATCCTAAATCGAGGATCATCAAGCTCTGAAAAATGTGCGTTCATGATCTGAAATTTAAAGAGACGATATAAAAAAATATAATTTCATTCCAGCCGATCTTTAGCCATACCGACACTCATCATTATCATACTGCTTTATCGAAATTTATCGAATTCAATAGACAAAATAAATAAAACTGACTTATCCTTATGTTATAGAATAGCTAATTAGACCAAGTAAATATTAATGACGAAGAATGAAAAATAAATTCACGTGGAACACGAGTGGTGGCAGCACATCTCGATGAACATGATTCAACCGTTGCCGAATTAACCCGAGAAGGCCGGCGGTGCATTCACACGGTCTGTGTAACCGGCAGAGACCGTGTGAATGCAACCACAACCACCACGGCCATGAGATGCCTCCGGATCGTTCGTTGAGAGGTTAAAAGAAAGAGGCGAGTTCCTACCGAAAATAACGTGAACTCCAATTGATAGATACAACAACATAACATACATAAATAACCACAACCGACAATAGAACAGCCTACCACGCACGGTGTAAACATGTCGTCAACAAACGCATAGCACATACGTCACACACAAACAGGCCGTCAACAAACGCATTGCACATACGTCACACACAAACAGGCAGTCAACAAACGCATTGCACATACGTCACACACAAACCGGCAGTCAACAAACGTATTGCACATACGTCACACAAACAGGCCGTCAACAAACACTCACAGTCATCCCCTCCACCAGGTCGGAGGCTGGACGTGAGAGCACTGGTCTCCGTTTCCACAACCCCGAGCGCCTGCGCCTCCGTCTGCACAGAACACACGTGTCATGGAAGTAGAGTTGTGGTGCGGTAGATGGCAGTCTTGTACGGGCTGCGTAGAGTGAAAGCAGTAAAAATCAAGACGATTACAAAGAAGCGTCGGCGATAGGTGAAGCAGATCCTGGCACAGAAAAATGCGTGAGAGCAACACACGGCCGCCTGTAGCCTCCCAAGTCTTACGACCCAAGCCTCCCAAGTCTTACGACACAAGCCTCCCAAGTTTTACGAACCAAGCCTCCCAAGTCTTACGACCCAAGCCTCCCAAGTTTTACGAACCAAGCCTCCCAAGTCTTACGAACCAAGCCTCCCAAGTCTTACGACCCAAGCCTCCCACATCTTACGACCCTCATTCGGAGACAGCGGATGCGATCAGCACACCTGCTCGCCACCTCATAACTCCTTCTTCCTCCCCACACCAGCCCGCCTCACCAACCCTCCATCACAGTGTTATTCTAATGCACCTGAAAATGGGAATGAAGAAATTGGTAGAGAACAAAGGGGAGTACGAGGAAAAGACACACAGGCTCGGCAAAGATTAATAAAAATAAGCAAGTTTACGAATTATTTGGGACAAAACCTTGAAAGTAAGGGAAAAAATGGGATAAAGCTAGTTCTCGTATCCTAAACTATATATACCCAAATTCATCAAATTTGGCTAGAAACTGAAAGGGTGTAAAAAGGTATAAGCTGCTCTTTACTCCCTACTTTGAGCTGGCAGGCTGCAGATGGCCTTAGCCGTAAAAGAAAGATGCGGAAATTCCTATACCTTTTTAGAATCAAGACAACCGATAAAAACGGAAGAGGTTCCCGCAGGTCAAACAGAATCGACACGAGAGACAATCCTATTGGTACCCCGTCAAAGACGGTAATTGATCGAAGATACCATTCTATTTGACCACAGGCCACTTTTCGTCGCTGCAAACCTTGGCAAGCACACCCTCTACCCCCGTACTGAAATAACAGAGCCCTTAGTTTCCTGAACTTCACGAGCCACCTAAAGCCTCGTCACAATAACAATCTTTGGAACAAATTTCGTATTTTCCAACTTTCCGCGAGCACGAACACACCTTGCGCGCTGACAGATTTCATTGTGTTCACTCATAGGCCTCTCGAAGGCCTATGCATAGCTGAGGTATCTGGCTTCCCGGGAACGCAAGTCCTCATAAGATACGATACCAAAATCTAACTATACTACCCATGTAGCGTACCAGACGCCGCTAGGAGGACTACCCCAATCCGTCAAATTAACACATATGCTCACCTTTGTGTTCCGGATGTTCATCAAGACAGCGGTGTCATTCAAAACTCTGGCCGAGTCTCCAGCACTAGGCACGATGGGTGACAGCGAAGACCACGAAGTGGTTTTCGGTTTGCCGGTTTCTGAAACATTTCTCGTTTGGTTTCCGCACGATGGATTGCCTGTACCATTACCGGGCTTTCCGTAGTAGGGTTTTTTGAAGTCATTTTCTTTTGTAGGATTAGAGGGCATTTTGTTGAATTTGGAGAGAGCTGCGACCCCACTGGGCAACGGCATGCGAGGTCGTAAACCAGGTCCGCCAATGGGCGTGCTGCTTTCAAACGAGGGTACTCGAGAGTGGGGCGGTCGGTCCAATAGCGAGCGAGGACACGGACTGACCACTCCCA
The DNA here is from genome assembly GCA_014899125.1 of Orchestia grillus. Taxonomy (NCBI): domain Eukaryota; kingdom Metazoa; phylum Arthropoda; class Malacostraca; order Amphipoda; family Talitridae; genus Orchestia; species Orchestia grillus. Next base: position 8,919 of record VOMN01026233.1, read on the forward strand.
CTGGCCCGTTCATTTTCTGGAAAATATAATAAAATATCAATGCTGCTGAGCCTAAAAGACAGTATTATCGCACTTTATATTTTATATAGCGCGAGAGAAGAAATAGCATAGAATGTAGCTTTTCAGTAACTCAAGACTATGAAGCATCGAAAGAGAAGGGACCGTTTAATAATACGAACTGTAGAAAACTGGGAATCTATGCAAGAGGTGCGTTCCCACACAGGATCCCTGGGCATAGAAACTGCACGTTAAGAACGAAGGAAGAAAAGACCAAAAAGAGGGGGCCAAATTGAAAGAAGAAAAGTTGGCACGAAAGCTCAAGTCCCGAAGGCTTGTCTATCGCGGAGGTAGCCTAACGGTGCTCCCCGCCCCCCTCCCCCCGGTGGGTGCCAGTCCCCATAGCATACGATAAACAAGCCTAACTAATCTAACCTTATTCACTATCCTAAGTCTCCTGATAGGCATATTCCAGACAGCAGAATGAGACTCAGCAAAAATAATCAAGTTTTCTATATAACGAGAAAGAAAATTTACCTAAAATTCTTGAGCTACAAGCAGGTCATTAAATGGATGACAAATTAAAAAATCATAATAGGGCGTGTCCCACAAGGACAGGCCTCACAGCACCTGCAGCAGGGCCCGCAGGGCGGCGATCTGCTGGGCCAGGTCTCGCGAGTGCTCCTGAAGGAGTGCAGCGCTGCCACCGTCAGCCGGGTAGGTCCTCCGCAGGGCACTGTGGGGCAATGGGGCGTGTGAGGGCATCCTACACGCCATTACTGAGCGTGTGAGGGCATCCCACCAACTACACGCCATTACTGAGCGTGTGAGGGCATCCCACCACCTACACGCCATTACTGAGCGTGTGAGGGCATCCCACCACCTACACGCCATTACTGAGCGTGTGAGGGCATCCCATCACCTACACGCCATTACTGAGCGTGTGAGGGCATCCCACCACCTACACGCCATTACTGAGCGTGTGAGGGCATCCCACCACCTACACGCCATTACTGAGCGTGTGAGGGCATCCCATCACCTACACGCCATTACTGAGCGTGTGAGGGCATCCCATCACCTACACGCCTTTACTGAGAACTTCACTGCAATACTGAGGACTTCACTGCAATACTGAGGACTTCAATGCAATACTGAGGACTTCACTGCAATACTGAGGACTTCACTGCAATACTGAGGACTTCACTGCAATAACTTCACATTTCACTTCTCCCATGCCAGGTTCACCCATCAAGGGCTGGAATTCTATTAAATACATAACCCAAGACTGCACACATCATGCCAAAATTTCAGATAGATTAGAGTCTGCATAAAGGTTAGGTATTTCATGATGATGGAAGCCAAACAGTGGGTAAATATTTCTCTCATGTAAGAACGCTTTTAGAATTTTAACAAGTGTCCAATTTATAGAACGCCGGCGGGTAACGGGATGACACCACAACCCATTAGTGACATTAGGAACGCTGGCGGGTAATGGGGTGACACCTCAACCCATTAGTGACATTAGGAACGCTGGCGGGTAATGGGACGACACCTTAACCCATTAGTGACATTAGGAATGCCGGCGGGTAATGGGATGACACCTTAACCCATTAGTGATATTGATAACGTTGGCGGGTAATGGGACGACACCTTAACCCATTACTGACATCAGGAACGCTGGCGGGTAATGGGGTGACATCTCAACCCATTAGTAATAAATTATTTTCAATCACAAGGAAAAAATGCTCCCTTACATAGTATATCCTTCACAAATGGGTTAATGGCGGGTCAGTTTTTATCTCATAAGTTAACAAATATTATTATTTCTTATACTTTACCTTCGAAGCCATCTCAGCAGTGAAACTCAGTCGACATATATTAGATTTAAGAGGCATAAATTCCACCTAGAGGTCTTCAGAGTTAGTCCTATCTTGCTTATTTACTCTTGCTCACTTGCTTTGTTCTATCTTACTTTGTCTATAAAGTAACGGCATCGAGGAAGTTTTAGGTTTAGATCCGTCTCGTTCACAGTGTATACTTTGTTTACAGTTTCGAGTTCATTTCCAAATTACATGATCAATTTATTATGACGTTCAAAGTTGAAATAGCTCGGAAATCCTACCTCTCCCCAGATAGTCGCCATGTCCCAAGGATTAGCTAAAGGACAACCTCCCTCAGCGTGAGGGGTGCCTTGTAGGTTAACACGTTGACTCCGGAGTGGGTCATGTATGGTACACGCGATCATCTAACCTAACCTATTGTAACCAAAGCACTGTCGTGTATAAAAACAAATTGTCGAGTTTTCGTCAAATTTGTGTTCATCAATCGAATAAGCTAGTTCTGATTAAAAAGAAAATTAATAGAGTAACCAAATTTGTGTAACCAAAATCATTCATTTTTAAATTCCCAGTAGAGATAATTGTTGGCATGTCATTTTACCTGCGTGGAGAATCGGAGTCAACGAGTTAAAGTCTTTTTATCCCAGGTTAATCTTCCCTCCCAAAAGGTTAACTCTTTTTGCCGACAGGTTAGTTAAGTAATTCATAGCAGGTTGAACTTTTAAAATGAGTTCATATGCCTCACATTACACATCGTGCACAACATAGCTACTGTGGATGGCGTATAAAATATATCTTAGTTTTTGTTCACAATTTACAAAGACAAATGTTTTGCAAGTGTCACATTACAGGACAACATCCTGTAATACACAACGAGGAAAACCAAAAAGCTTTAAAATACCCTCCAGAGGCATCACTTCTTCGTGACAATAAATTTGTGAGATGAACAAACACTAAGTTACATGCACACGCAGACACTGCGTGACACACGCGCAGACACTGCGTGACACACGCAGACATTGCGTGACACACACGCAGAAACTGCTCGATAAACTCCACCTGTATCCGCCCTGCAGCTGGCTAATCACGGATGCCAGCTGACGGCGAGGGCTGTTTCCAGCTGTGCAGGCGGAATTGGCAGCACCAGCTGTGGAGGCGGAATTGGCAGCACCAGCTGTGGAGGCGGAATTGGCAGCGCTATCTGTGCATGAAATAACAAAAAAGAAACTCAGACTGCAGTCCCAGCTGCTGACAGTTCATGTATCGGTTACATACTCTTACTTCAATGTGAAATGTCATTAAATAAGCACGACTTATATGTGGGCGTAACTTATTACATCAACAGCGTCGTTAAATGAAATTACGATACCGAGAAGCATACACAAAATCTGGTAATTTTCAAACAAGGATACCCCTACTTTTTATTAAATATTTTCAGTTCTTTCAAGGAATGTTCCTAATGTGTTATCACAAAAGCAGGCACGTACGACGTTCATTGATATTTTCCCCAACAGTTCGGAGCATAGCACATAAATGTTTCTCCTCAGAGAATTGTCTGCTCACTTCCCCAACTTTCTCTGCTCTTAAATCTTAATGTATAAACGAGTACCCAATTATTTTACCACAAGCAAACTACAACCTTTGGCTTGAAAACTCACCATGGGGTCTGCTCAGATACTGACCAGACATTCGGCATACAAGTAAAGTATACTGCCGGACTAACACCATGCAAGATTATTCGATTCGAAGTAACCTTCTCCTCGTTTACAACACGTCACTCCCGTCGTTCCCGACGTAGTTGGAGCGCTCTTTGAAACTCGTTTTCTGAGGTGCCTCGTAGCTGTTTCTGCAAACTCTACCTAATCTGGTCCACGCTTCAGAAACGGTGTCCTTACATATCATTTTTCTCTCGATGTCTTTGTTTTCAGGGCAGAAACATCGGCTTATATTTTTTGCCGATTCGTTTTGTTTTAATGTATAGAAAATTTCAAATTAGGATCATCAACTGTACGGTATTCCCCGAAATTTCATCATGTAAAATTTACACCAAAAAAAATAGGTTACAAAGTCGATATACTCACAGAGCTCCAGATGGCGAAGTCTCTGCTGCTGGCACTTGTTGGTCGAGTTCTGCCGCTCCACTTGCAGAAGAGTCTCCTCCAGCCTCTCTAGAGGCTTGCAGGCCGAGGGATGGTTGGAGGGCAGACCTACGTTGCTGGCAGGCCTGGAGTTCATTCTGCAGCTGCCGTACCGCAGCCCTCCGTAAATGTTCTCAGCCTCAGTACCATTGCCGCCGAAACCAACGCTCCGACTACGAGGGTTGTTGCGCACAAACGGACATGGGTCCAGTTCTGGATCTAAATCGTCCGTGTCTGTGTCCCCAGCCTTGCCCTTCTTGCTCAGTTTCGTGCCTCTGAACAGCTTATTCAAGAGGCCTTTCTTTTTCTTCTTCACTTGTACGTTCTCCTTGCCCCGAGACGCGATATCACTAGAAGCCTGACCGTGGGTATTCAAGCCAGTGTCGTTGCGCGGTTTCAGAGGAGCTCGAGGCGGTCCATGAGGTACACTTTCCCTATTACTCACAGCCATTCCTTGGATTTTCTCAGCATCTTTTCCACCAACTTTCTTGTACATATTTCCGCTTCCACAACCCTCGTTGGACAACACCTGCTGTTGACCTTTGCTTTCCGTAGCTCCTCCACCGCAGCCATCAGATTCTACAGCCCGTTTGCCTCCACGCTGGGCCTGATCGTTTCCTTTGACAGCTCTGACACTACAATAAGAAAATTCATGTCGGTGTGGACCACCACTGTCATCGTCAGGCATGATAGACACAGACCAGGTCTCGCCTCCGGGAGGAGCAGGTGACACAGTGCGTGTAGGCAACAAAGGGCTTGCCGCTCCTGCTGGGACAGAGCCTTGGTGTTGAGGTATTCCTGTCCCAGGATACGAAGGTTTCCAGGAGGCGCCTCTCGAATGTTGGCTGGAAATGGGTCCACTGGAATGCAGAAAACGACAGGGAAAACAATGGATAAAATTTACATGACATTGATCGCTGTCCAATTAGAAATCCAGAACAACATTCACCAAGCAAAAATCGACTGGAAAAGTATACATAGAAGTATGAGCACAAAATAATCAAAATGACTCGTGAACAAAGAAAGCTGAATAAAAATACATAAAAGATGTAAAAGAATTAAACACAAAAAATACTTAAAAGTGTTGGATGCGAACAATACTTGAGGATAGGAGTGGAGACAATACTAAGAAGACAAAACTTTTGGGAGGTAGTAGAGGTGGAAACAATACTAAGATGACAAAACTTTTCGGTGGCAGTAGAGGTGGAGACAATACCAAGATGACAAAACTTTTCGGTGGGAGTAGAGGTGGAGACAATACTAAGATATCAAAGCTTTTGGGTGGGAGTAGAGGTGGAGACAATACTAAGATGACAAAACTTTTTGGTGGGAGTAGAGGTGGAGACAATACTAAGATGACAAAACTTTTCGGTGGGAGTAGAGGAGACGATACTAAGATGACAAAACTTTTCGGTGGGAGTAGAGGTGGAGACAATACTAAGATGACTAAACTTTTCGGTGGGAGTAGAGGAGGAGACAATACTAAGATGACAAAACTTTGCGGTGGGAGTAGAGGTGGAGACAATACTAAGATATCAAAGCTTTTGGATGGGAGTAGAGGAGGAGACAATACTCGGAGGTGGCTTTGGGGACAATACTTAGGGTGAGGAGGGTGTATCGCTAGTTCTGGCTCCAGCATGAGCGCTTGACAATTCCATGGGAGAGCGGCCTTTTGCGTCCATGTTGACCTGACCTCGTAGGTGGTGAGCATAGTTTGTGAGACGCTGTCACGCTCCCGTCGCATGCACCTCGCCCGCACTTCTACTCTTTATTACCCCTCACCCATACAGAGGGGCTACACTTGGGGGTGGGGGACGGGAGC
>VOMN01026236.1:0-10673 GCA_014899125.1 Orchestia grillus
GTGCATACATATATGCATGCGAGAGGTATGAAGCAACCTCTCAAATCTCGACGAACATGCAGCAATATGTTGTCGTTCCGTCACATATTTTACAATTTTTGTTCAACGATATTTCATTGCTTGGCCAATTGAATGAAAGTAATATCCAACTGAGGGTCATATTAAAGACGGAAACCTCACGACTCTGAAACTTTGTTTCAAAATTATTTTCAAAAAACTAATTCATTTCCTTTCTTTTCTGAATCTCATTCCCTGTGTCAGCAACTTGTTAATGCCGTGTTGAGAAAATTCTTCTGGTTTTCACATAAATCTCTCATCATCACGCCAAGAGAAGACAATGCAAGAGGTATAGTAATGCCTTACGCAAGTTATATTCATAAGAATCAAATTCAGAAAAATATGGAAGATGAAGCGATATTTTCCAGTGAAGTTATCCTGAGAGGCTCTGAGGCGGTCGACAAATGAGAAAACGGGCGCTTTTGTTACGTAGGATGATTATGTTGACTAAAGAGGGTCGTTTTTAACGGAAGCTGCTTCTTAGAGGTAAAAATCTTGGCATAAGACAAAAGAAGTGTTTGTTTAGCCATTTTTTAGACGTTCATAATGGGCATTCCCTTTAGTATCGTCCTATTCCACACTTAACTTAATCGTCTTCGCCAAAGCCAGCCTCATGGTCGAAGATTCCGCTTTTTCGCGCTAACAGCGGCACCAAAAGTTATAGTTCAAAATCCATTCATCACTAATAACATAGCTTGTAGAATGAAAATAGTACCTCGTAAAGTAAGTAATCAAAGTAAAATATGTCTAATGGTAACCTAGATTGAACGGAAATAAAAATGAAGAACACGTCTGAAATAAGAAACGACTATCTCATAAATGTGAGCCACAAGAGATTGCGTTGAAAACTACTGCACCTGATTGGTTTAGCAAAGAGAGCAATTCGGTTTAATTGATAATGAGTGGCAACACTATTGATTGATGAAAACATAAGAAAGTAATTAGGACTGCCCTTATCTCACCATGCCTGTAAAGGGTAAAATTAAAGTGACATGATTGTTACTGCTCGAAAGTAAGTTTACTTTTTTATTTAAAAATTGTGATGAAATTCATTTTCTTGATTGTCGGAAAATTAAATGGATTTCTATTCAGTTCATATCGAATGCGATCCTACCCCTAGTAAATGATGTTACCATATTATAAAAGTTTCAATCGTCGTCTAACCTACCTATATAATGAGCTCCCTTTTCATTTTTCTTTTTTTTAATCAGTTTTCTAGTTAACACAAAAATGAGTTAGTGAAAGCCTTTTTAATGAAAGTCTGAAATGCTGTTCTGATTGTCATTGTGTTCTCGTAAAGCTGCTGTAAATTGACTAAACAAATTTTTGTCGAAACTAAATTGCGTATTTTATTATATATATAATTTTATTTTTCATAAAGTAATATCATCTACTCTTCAAAATCCCAACACAGGAAGAAATATCGAGGGCATATTTCCGTGTTCAATTGAAAAACAGTCATACTTCCCAATAAGGGCAAGCTTCTTTAATTCATTGAAAACCGTGCGTAAAATGAGATTTTCATGACATATATGGTATTCAGGATCTTAATTTCAAATAGGGTAGAAGGTTTCCGATTTCTGTCACTCCTTTTCTGAAATCTAATTAATTGGAAAAACCTTACATGTTTTGGTTTGCTCGTGTCGAATAAGAATGGAGCCACCCGTGTGTAGGACTACCATCGTATGTAGGACTATTATCGTTAACTATTGAAGTGTGGCCATTGTACGAAGCTTTCATTGTGTTATCAAAGTTAACCAAGTTTCGATCTATTTATACTGTATGTCTCGTGCTAAACTTGTTTGAAAAAATTATAGAATTGTAAGAATCGGGTAAAGAAATCTATTCATAACCACGAATGGAGTGAATCATTCAGCCGTTGAAAAATTCTGGAAACTTTCTTGTGACCCAGCGGCGTGCGTAGTACGAACCAGTTTCGCTCAATTTCCTCACCAATGAGGCAGTGATCGTTTAATTCGTTTCCTCATCAAAACCGGCGCAGTCAAATTCGAAACGTTCTCTGGCCAGTTGCTCAATGGCAGCGTGTCTGCTGTCAATCGCTGTCTGCTTTAAAACATTACTGCCGAAATCTGCAAGCAGCCACTAGCCATTTTTTCGCCAGAGAGATAATCCGCCCAAAATTGTCAGAGCACGTCAGAAAACTACTACCGCTGCGACGAACTCCCTAAGGCCTACCACCCAACTACGCTAATTTTTTATAGGGATTAGCAACGCTTAAGTAGTGGCATAAAGCTATTTATATTTTCCTCCCTAACATAATCAAAGCCAGTCAACTAAAGAATTGTACCTCTCAAATTGACCCATACTTTTTCAAAATTTTGTATTCCGAAGTTTCAATTTAACTTTGAAGAAAGCTCTAACGAGTAGAAAAAACGTGGATCACTTTCCCTACTAAATGTGATTTGTTTACTTATTTCTCGAATGCTGACTTAGGTGTACCGCATGAAATCGTCTCAATCACGCACACTGAAAAGCGATTCAAACTTCATGTTCGCAAAAAATGTTTCAAAAAAATTTGGACTATCATTGAAAGAACTCGAATTTAAAGGCTACCCTTATTTGCAATGCCATCCCAGGTTTTACTGGACTTTTAGAAGTGCTTCCCCAGTCTCTTATGCATAAACTTCTCTCTTATTTTGCTGCGGGGAGCTCGTTTCTTTGATCGTCAACGAGGCTGACAAAGTTTTGGTTGATGATAATTCCCTGAACTCGTCAGGCAAGGGTACAGATGCAGGGAGCTCCGAGTCTCAACTGCTGATTGCTTCGAAGTTTTCTGCAATTCTCAGACTGCCGAGTCCATTCAAACTATGACACTTTTTAATACGTTTGTACGATGTAATAATTATTGCTCATTCGCTGTAGTGAAGTGAGCTGTTTTTATTCTCATGTCAGATGTTGGAAAAATGCCACAAAGATTTGGAAATCCTGAATGCTCATGCGTACCTTATGTTTTTCATATGTACCTATTATTAATGCGACACGAATTTTATTTGAACGATATTGGATTGCGTGAATCATCAGGAAGGGAATTGTAAACGCTTTGATGCATATCCATTGAATCTTTAGTTCATAAGCAATTCTGATTCAAGTAATGTTCAAAGTCAATCGCCCTTGTATTTTCACTCTGCGAATGTAAGCAACAAAAATGTAAAATGCTCAAGAAATGTGACTCAAAATTATAGAGGGAGAAATAGCAATTAAAGTTCATATTTGTTTCCCCAAGATCGGAGTGAAAGTTATTTGAAATTTATGTTCCGCAAAAGACCGCATAATTAATAATCACCCAATACATCAATGAGCATTCCGATAAGGAGCGTGAGCCCCTTGAATAAGATCAAAAACCGAGGTGTGATGCGCGCAGACTGCATCCCACCTGTTCGGGATAAGTTGTTAGAGAATGACTCCGAGAAAGAGACGAGTGACCAGCACCGCCCCACTGAAATATGCTGCTTTAGTCCTCACTCAGTATTACTTCACTCGAAAGCTTTTGATTTTTACAACTATTACATGTTCACTCACGTTTTAAATTAGTCTTACCAATAAAAAACGATTCAAAAAGTGAAATGTTCAAAAGTAAAATAGCGGAAAGTATAATGTTTTACGCACTTGTGTTTTTGAAGAATACTTCCAACTCCGGATACTTTTTAAATGGAAAATCATTTTTTTTCACTCTTCCGAGATGAAGCATTGTTTTCAACACTACTTAGAACTCCATTATAGTTCCGCATTACAGACAAAGTAAAATAACCGTAAATGAAGTCTTCAGAAAAGGGCAAAACATTGGCAGTATTGTAATGTCCTTTCTAGGAAACGCGTCAGCGGCGTAAATTTTGACGTCAATTAGGTGCACACGACAGTTATGCCCGGCCGTCAAAGCAGTTAGTGTATATTTCCGATAGTACTGCAGGAAGTGCAAATTCCGCTGCCAGACTGATGTAAACTTCAGTCACCATTTATTACATAGCACTTGTTTTTTAATTTTTGGGTGCCTTTGATCATCCTGTTCGGAGCGCTTAATTTGCAAAGTTGTAGAACAAGCGATCATTCACAGACTTCGTTAATAGGAACTCGGTAGTTTCTTTCTTCATGATGGAACCATTAGTGTTTCGCATTTTACGTTTGCCTTTATACAAATTCAACAAATATTAAATAAAGTTATTGTTGATTTAGTATTCGTCACGAGTGTCAATAATGCAACACTATGAATAAACCTAAAATCTTGTTCTTGTCATGTTGGTCTTATATTCGTAAAATCCCTGAAAAGGCACGTACTTCACTGAAATCATGACACTTGGGTGAGTTCTATATACAAAATACGAAAACGTGTGATTGTACAATTTTCCGTTTTGTGCGTTAAAAAAAAATATTGAACTTGTTCATCGACACAAACACATGATGAAGCCTAAGAGCAGTTGGCATAACGATGATGCAAATGATATGACCTTATAATTGCTCTGCTAAGGAAGTTGAAAATTTGGTTTTACTCAAAGTTGGGGATCACTTTCAGCTCACATTAAAAAAGTTTCGACCCGTTTAAAAAAGACCTCCCTGGCTTTTCCATTTTCTGTTGATGAATGCCACAAAATCTTACATTTGATAGCAGGAACTGCTTCTGCGTATCTAATATATGTTACGGTTTGCATTCTGTGTTCGTGCTATAGTATGATGCTTCGCTATTGGGAAATTCGTCTGATTTTGAACATATCTGGTTGACTTTTCATGTGAAGCTTCAAGTTATGATTAGCCCGTAATATTGAAAGTCTTACATTAATTCATCAAGGCCTCAGGGTTTTTGGTCACACAATACTGATCAAGATTCTGGACTTAAGCATCAGGTCTTTAAATGAAATGTTGGACTCCCTTAAACGCTGCGCTTTACAGATTTTAGCTTTCGTGTTTTACATCGTCAATTTTCGATTCTACATTGTTGGGCAGTCTCTTTATTACTCCTACAGATGCCGTGCGTGGTAACAGAAAATATTGCCATTCAGATAATATCAATCAATATTGAAAAGCAAACGTGGATAAATAAAAAGTTTGTATCGTTAATGAACTGGAGTACCGTCGTTGGACTAATGCTTTTCGGTCAGCCCGTAATATTATTGAGGATGTAGCGAAATGAACGCACAGTTCGTCGGTGGTTTGAGAGGTTTCAGTCATGTGATTTTAATCTCAAAAATCAACCCCGTGGTACACCTGCGAGAGCAATCGATAATAATGAACTGAATGCAGTAAATAAACCTCAAATAACACCCACGTTAGCAGCGAGATGTGACGTTTCGATTCCTAAAGTATAGGACCTTAAGAAAAAAATCGGAAGGGTGAAGCAGATGGACAAACGGGTACTACTCGAATAGAACGAGCATCAAATGACTCGTCGTCTTGAAACTTGAGGTTCCTTGTTAACGCGACATAACACGAAACCAGTTTTGCACTGTATTGTTACGTATGACGAAAAGTTGTGTCACTTTCACATTTTTCAGGCATTAGAGAACTTTTTGCGAAGGAAAATTTTAGAATTAAAAAGAAGCAAATTGACCGTTGTGATTTCTTGCCCTCCCGAATTTTTTCCATGCTAGCATAGAGCACCTCTCGATGAAACGGAAAGAATATTTTGATAAATTGGGTGCATATGCGATTAAACTGTATTATTTTCTGCTCGAGATACGGTAAAATGAACTTTCTATTCAACATCTGACATTTCATTCTTGATGACCTCATACATATCTTTATAAGACAAACGTACAGTGCAAGATATGCTATTTTTCATGAAAATTGGCTTCATATTACCTTTATTCATTTCTTTCAACCCAATTTCGTGAAGACATAAATCTTTGATTTTAAGTAAAGTGAATGCCTGATTTTCTCCAGCAATGAGTGAAATTGTTCCGAATTTGATGTTCTTCCTCTTATTTCCCAATGACAACAAGCCTTTCAATTTGATGTGTATATGTACATTTATTTCCATTCCAGTAAATTGTACCGTGCAATATTTTTTCCACACTTCATGATACGTGAGATTTATTTACTCTCAACACACATAAGTGTCATGCCTTAATACGTTTTAAAGAGTATGGCACCTATTTGGATTGAGCGTAAATAAATCTCATGTATCATGCAATGCAGGAAAAATTATGCCCCGTACGAATTATCGGAATGATAATTAATTGACTTAACATTAAGCCGGAGAGACGATTGTTCGGTTGTAACTAGATAGACGTATATCATTGATTACGAAAGTACTCAGAACTTAAGCTTGTATAATTTTAACTTCATACACGATTTCATATCATACACAATTTACTGCCAATCTTTTGACTAAGCATAATACTCATGGCTTTCTCGTGTCATTAACTTCTAAATACCATCCTATCATGAATGGCAATGAGCTGATTTGACAAGGAGATACGAGTGACCATAATTTAAAACCGACGCTGCGTTAGTAGCACGCTTTCGCCGAATTGGTAAAGCATCACAAAACTTTGTACCCTAATATGTGTAGAAGATCATATTAGTAGAAATTATGTAACTTGCTCAAAGTAAACAAAATTTTATTCAATTGCCAGAGCAATTCATGCTCAAGAATTTCATGTTCCAGCTTTAAAAAATTAAAAAATAGTTCCAATATTTCTAAGTCCCTTCTCCGGATCCTAATGGTCTTAGAATTATGTTTTGAATTTCACAAGAGAATATTCTCTCTAAATGCTCAAATATATTTTTTACTCCCTTCATATAACGAATGAGGAAACGTACACTTATTATTGCGTACCACGGCAAGGGTCAAAAAAGTTCACGGAATGATTTTCTAGCTTGAAAGCAATATTTTTAACACAATCTATAATATTTGAGAATGTATGACTGAATTCTTAGCTTTCTGATATAATCACTTGCAATCCCTTATGCCCAGATTATTGTACAGAATACGTGTCATTGACCATGAGATAACGACAATTTTGAAATAAGGTCAATATTGATTTTTTATGAAACTTAAACTGAAAGGGAAAGATATCGTATGGACTTTAGGCAAAGTACCATACTAAACATTAATGTCCCAGAGGAAATGAGGTCTACAAGTGAATTCAGCGAATTAAAATGGCAGAAAACCTCAGGAAAATTAGCGTGGCACTGCCAGGAAAATCACATACTCCATACTCGTAAAAACTAGCAGGACCCGTGAAAATTTACGGAAATTCAGATAAACAAACTTTAGATGAACCAGCCAATGAGAACTGATTCTCTTAAGTGATGGACAGAGGTTAGAGGTTCAGGGCAGAGATAGTCCGGTCCTGGAAGCAATTTTCTTCTTGATGAAGCGAGTAGTCTGAAGTCTATTAGAGAAACTGAAAATGTGCCGCGAAGACTGGCTTTTTATAGCAAAACATGCAACCTGTATTCCGGATACTTCGCTCGAGAGCTGAAATTTCACTTGAAAAGTGGCGAAGCGTAACGGAACAGTAAGTACGTAGGTAGCTTCAAGAGTATTAATATGTAGATCAGATACATTGGGCTAATTAAAATGTACCAGAAGAAGGTGAAAGAAAAACGGCTGCTCAGATATTCGAATCTTGAGACATTGCATACGGTTCCGGAAATACAATATTTTTACTGAGTCGGGAAGACCGAAATGAGCACGTTCTGACTACGATATGAGCAGTGCGAAAAACTTCGCAGCAGTGAGCAGTTGAGACTTGGTGCCACATCGCACAGCGTGCCCTTCGATCAGAATTTTCTCTATTTCTTTCTGAATTTAATCATTCCCTTCAAGGGCATGCAAATGCAAATATGAGCTCGACAATTTGGTAGCGTCTGAGTGTTCTATGTATTTGACTGCTGCTTGGTATTCATAAGCATTTAATTTTTTGTTTTTCATGTAGTTAATGTCGTATTCAATCCAGTAGGTTTTAATCACTAAAGAATCTAATGGAGTTCAATTTCTTTAAAATGAGTCAATTTACTAAGAAATTAAAACAGAATAGAAAGGTTACTCCTCCATCAGTCTGTTTCCAGTTTTCTTTGCAGTCACAGGCACACGGGTTGCTTGGTCAGTTCATGCCCTGCGCGAAAGGCGGCCTCGAATTGGTGGTGAGGTAGTACTCGATGTTGAACCTGCAACATAGCAAGAAAACTGCCATGAAAAAGGGATCTTTGTTGAAATTCAGGTTATTTTATGGTAGAAATAGAGAGGAGCTCACAATTTCATTGAAAAGCACTGTGAAATATTAAGCAAACTCAGTACTACAGAAACACATTGTTAGCTTCGTGACTTATCGGCACATAATTTAGGAGAGCTTCTCGAAATTATAAATTTTACATTAACCGTATGAGATATGATATTGCATTATTATCTTAAGAACTTGCAGAAGTTCTTAACATAATAACAAAGCTTCTATATCGTATTATTTGGAATTGTGTCGATCAGAGATGACAAGAAGGTAAAATTAAACACTAAAAAACTTTCAACAAAAAAATATACGTTAAAATTGACCGCGCTGTCCTATTAACACAACGAATTCTGAGAGATAAAAACACGAACTTTCAACGGCGATAGTTCCGTTCCATGTAAAGTTCATTCCGCTACGAAAGTATAAAATACCTGCTTGCTAACCGAGGAGATGAATGTAATACCTAGGATCCAGACTCGATTCTAAATTCACATAATTAAATTCTCTTTATCGCCTCACGGTATGTTGACTCCTGAAATATCATCGGGGTAGCCCATCTGCAGGCACCCGTTGCCGCAGGAAGTGCACTGGCCGCCGCTGTAAGAGGCCCAGTCTTCACAGGGCTTCGCCCAGAAAGTGTTGTCCGCCGGCTCCTGCGCCGAGATGCTCTCGATCCAGTACTCGTGACTGCGGCTGTGGCTGCAGCTCGCTGGAACACAGAATCCAGGATCTAAGTAGAATACTTCGGCAATATAATTATTTTTAGAATCTAATATTCCCCTCAACTAGCAGAGTATTTGTTTATCCCGTGTTGATAATTTGGAGAAATCACATTTGTTGTGTGATTCATGCGTTTTAATAAACTCGAGCGTTCCGACCTTCAAAACGTATCTATGCTTTTTTTTCAATTACATAAATCTTTTGAGTTTCCTTCTTCAATGAAAAAATAATTTGGCTACCTGATTCCACGTAACGCTGCTTACCTGATTCATGTACAGTGCACCTGAAACCTGTGATCGCACGTAAGACTCGGAGAGGTTAGTATCCAAAAGTATAATCACACCCTAGTCGCACTTCACTCACAGTTGGGCAACTATATTTACGACGACGATGAAGTTAAAGCCAGTCGTAGTGTAGCTCTTTCTTGTTTGATTCTGATATTAAGAAAACCTGATTCTTTGAACGAACAATTTTAACCTCTCTCCAGCTAGTTCAATTTTTACAGTAGTGGAACTCTTTTCCATGTAGAAATAATAATTCCAGTGTAATATCCATTATATGTTATGACGCTTAGATACCCGCTTCCTCTTTAATCCCAGTGTACAGATAGTTCTCCAATTTTCAAGGCTGGAGTTTATGCACTAACTCGTACTCGTACTTACCGATGAGGTCGATGATGTCGGTGCTGTTGATGATGACGCAACCGGGCTGGTGGACGCCTCCGTTGGGGTAAAAGTCCACCTGCCCAACTGGCGCCACCATGCCCAAGCAGCCCTGCCAAGGAAAAATGAACTGAAGTCTTTCAATAGGGTAAACGAATTCAAAGCAGCTAACAGAAGAAGGTTTTGCTAATTCTCTGAAATTGGCTGAGCATAAGAGCACACTAATTCTAAATGAAATCCATTTTTAAAATAAAGACAAAATTTCTAAGCTCAGTACGTACAATAACCGCATTTTACGTCAACTGTTGAAGTACAACAAGTCTTCTTGGTTTTGATTTGAATCTTTTCAATTAACCAGCTAGACTTTGTGAAATTTATGGCATTAATCTCAGTCTGCCGCAGCCGGCAAACTGAAATGATTCCTTGCTGATATAACAGTAAATTACTTCGCACGTTACTAGGACATCCACGTAAGTGCTGGCTATATGATTCGAAAATTGATCTCCAAAGCCTGCATGCGAGTGAAATTGAGAAAAATAAAATAAATTTTATCTGGAGCATTAATACTTCATTTATTATGCCGAGGTTAATCTATTCTCAAATTATCTGACCAGTTAGGACCACAAATTCTATGAGTTAAGTAATGCACAGTAAAGACCCGTGATTTGCAAGTCCTCATTCCCGAAGACCAGAGTTAATTCACGAGATTTTTTAGAAGCCATAGATGGCAGCTGCGCCGGCGCACCTTACACCACTAATTCAAGTCTCAAATCGTACAGATTTCTGACTGATTTGTGACTAACATTAACCATTCTGAGAACCAGGGCTCATTGCCATGTAAAACAGCATAACTAACATCAGTGAGAGAGCCCGCGTTGGTGTGGATGATGTCGACGAAGTCAGCACTGCCAGGGTTCACGCGCATCGAGGCATCCTGCTCGTCGAACAGCGGAGCGGCCGGGTCCAGGCCTGACCAAATTAACGAGGATTACATGTGATGACGAGCCACCAAGAGCGGCGGGGTCCAGGCCTGACCAAATTAACGAGGATT
>VOMN01026238.1:0-13656 GCA_014899125.1 Orchestia grillus
GGCCATGAAAGCTGCAGGGAACACAATTTTGCCGACCGAGGAGGAGGAAACAACGAAGAGGAGGGAACAACTTCCTATCGTAGGGAAACAAAATGTAGCTGAGCACGATTGCAGATAAAGAAATCTTGCGAAAAGCAGACAGTGTTGTTGCAGCGACGTGCTTGACAAGATGACAAGCAGGCAAGCATGTCTAGTCTGATATTCGGCCGTGGCTGATGGCAAGGAAGACACATCTCCCTGGCCCAGCTCCAGTAGCTACCGTCTATGTGTGCTCAACAGCATTACACATAAGGGTCTGTCGATCGTATCGTATTTCAAATTATTAAAAAATGTTCATACAGATGTTTTAACGAGATGCGTATATATTAGAAAATTAGTATCGGAAAATTACTATTTGTTAGTATAACTATCGTGCATTTGCTAAGATGCGTCATGTTTACCCCTTGAGAATTTTTTCTGCTGCATGATAGTTTGTCAATACATGAGTTACATATGTATCTGATGGGATGTGTCAGAGTTGTCTACTGCGAAATTTCCATTTTACTCGAGCGACGGTCGGCCGTGCCTGGCCTGTACCTTCCCCACTGCGGCGCGCCGCGGGCGGGGCGCGTGCTCACCTCACGCACAACGCGGAGTTGCAGACGGGGCGCGTGCTCACCTCACGCACAACGCGAAGTTGCGGACGGGGCGCGTGCTCACCTCACGCACAACGCGGAGTTGCGTGCACTCCCTGCTGAAGTGAGGAAGAGCCAAGTGCACTTCCCGCTGAAGTTTGGAAGAGCCAAGTGCACTCCCCACTGAAGTGAGGAAGAGCAAAGTGCACTCCCCACTGAAGTGAGGAAGAGCCAAATGCACTCCCCACTGAAGTGAGGAAGAGCAAAGTGCACTCCCCACTGAANCGCTGAAGTGCGGGAGAGCCAAGTGCACTACCCGCTGAAGTGCCCGCTGGACCATAGTCCCCGACTGTTCACATACGCGGCAGAAGCCTTAGCCAAATTTTCTTTCTTTTTTCACTCTAAATTCGGTCAGTTGTTACGAGCATCTGTTTCCATCTGAAACAAACTTTCACCGGCAATGCAGTTCACAATATGTTTAATTCTATTGTGCTGAACATCACGTTGATATTATGAGGCCTTTTTCTTCTTTGCTCTTCAGTGGCAGGGAAAAAATGACAACGAATGATCTACGGTTCAAGCTGTTCATATTTCCCTATTCGAGCCTCATGTTGTCGGCAGGAATATCAGCGCTCGTTATATCCTGCGGGAACTGTTCGGACACGGGGCCTGGCAGCGGGCTGGGAGGCGACGGTATCTGAGCTTGAAACATGATTACCGGCTGTGCTTGAGCTGGCTGAATGAACTCGATTTTTTCGAATGATTTCAGTAATTTTCCCCAGTGAGCTTATCATGGTCACTCATTTTCCTACTTCTGTGGCTTTACTGAGGGTAATGACCGTTATCCTGCTTCTAATCTCTCTGCACTTCGATACATATGTGTTCATTTATGCTGTTAAACATTTATATAAAATTTTTGTTATGTATGGAACTTAAAAATAAAAATGAACCATAATTTTAGCCATAAATTCCGCACTAAATTCTTTGAGCTTTGGACCATAAGCACCTGTGGGCAACACGAGCTCGCAAGGTCACCAGAAATGCTTCTCAGTTCCCTGGCAACCGTGCGGGTGTTGATAGGCCATGAGTCGTCAATCACTCGCTGGCCGATCTTCCCTCGATGGTTCAGGTCGGACGGCGAGGCTGCTGCAAGATGTTACGCTTTTCAGGCTCGGTCTTTGACTTCTGCCTAGAGGAGTCGGGCTTTTGGAATGTAGTCGAAAACGTTAACGTTTTAAATCACAGGCATTGTGTTCAATATGTTAAGGAGAATAATTTTAAAAATATGGAAGTTTGTGAGTTCTCTTGGTGTAGAAACTTGTTTTTCTCCTTTTGTTCTTAAGTGACGGTGAGCTAGACGTCACTCAAGAAGCATTTTTTTAAGCATTTTTCTTCTCGTTTTCTATTTTTTAAAGGAATGAAATCATTAGGGTCTCTGCACTGAAGTTAAATTTGAGTACCAGTGTTAAACGTAAAGAAATTGATATTCAAAGAAGTTATGAGGCACGCAAAAATTACGTTCATCTCTTCTTGATAGAAGATTATTTTTCAATTTAAAAAAATCACAAATTTAATTATTTCTTCGAAAAATTGGTTTTAAAAAGATTTAGTTACCGAAGGACTGTTGTTCTAAAAAAAGGAGGTGAAAATCGGCCGCAGTGGTTCGGGGTTTAGAACAGGGGCTACCCCCAACATCAATGCATAATAGGAACAAATTTGAATCTCAATATAATACTACCACACTCCGGGTTCAAACCCGGTGTGCCACAGCGGGAAGCTCCACATGCTCTGCAAGTGCTACAAGAACACGTCCTAGCGTTCACAGCGTTTTACCATACTGAAAACGACGCAGAACTTTCATTCAATTAAAAACTTTACTCTTTCATTTCAGGCATATTTTCATTGCACAGCAATTTAAATTCACGCCGAGCGCAATGTCTGGTCAACTCCCCTCGGGCGCGGCGGGTTTTACCGTCTCAGATGCCTCCAGGAATGAGGGTCTGTGAGCAGCATTCCCGCCATTGTTCCAGTCGGATTGATGATTAAAATGTGCAAAACTAAATGGATTTCTTGTCCACGCGTTTGAGGAGCTATGGAGTATAGAAGACGATAATATAAGCTCTCATCTCAGAATATTGAATAAATAGCTTAGAATATTGAATAAATAACTTAGAATATTGAATAAATAGCTTAGAATATTGAATAAATAGCTTATGTGTGGGGGGGGATATGGAAATTTGATCGATTGAGTATTTACACAATTCCGCTATAATGTGAATCAGCGCTCCGCCTGTTTTGATTGCCGAGTTCGAGATTTTATAAATTCTTAATCTTTCTGTGACACTGAACGCGCCTTTTTAGTTCAATTCATATGTTTATTAAATTTGGATCTGAATTAATTATGTCAAAAATCGTAATATTTATTTATTCTTTTAATTCGTGATATTAAATTCTTATCCTAATGAAATTCTCAACCTTTGTGTGACATTGCAGGAGCCTCCAAGAGAACAGGAAACAATTTTTTTTTCATTTTACGAACAAGTTTCCACTTGGGAAGGACGAAGCTGCTGCAGTTGTGACGTGAGTGATGGTAAGTTGTTTTTTCTTTTCAACTTGCATGTATGATACTTAACATGAGTGGGATTTTAAAAACTAAACAGATCTTGCACGAAGGAAATTTTGTAATTCATAAATAGAAATTGGGAAGTTTATAGCATCAAACGTTTGACTTTAAAGTTATACTGCGTTATTTTTACATTGATCAGCTCGGGAAATATTCGTGAGCCATTGGAGTCAAATAAAAATATCGCTTTAGTAGTTTGCATTGGGTTGCATTTCGCCTTTGCTTGGTTATATCAGCTGAGGTGAAGAATTCGAGTATACTAGAGTTTTTGGCAGGATTTTATTTTATTTTAATAACATTAAGATTTAGCGCGATGGAATGTGGAAAAACCGACCATTTTTTAACGCTGCTGACTGAAACTATGATGTTAAAAGCTAAATCCGTGGAAAAATGTTCCAAAGTTGTCTTTTAACAAACCCTCTCAACTTTAATCACTGCCTGAGATCTGAAAGTTCTCACATCCTCGAGTGAGCGATTTAAAATTAATGGTCTTTGAGAGAGCTGACTCAAAAAGATTCGAGCACGTGTGTCAGAGAAGGATGAGGAAAGTCTCAATCGAAGGCTAGTCAAATCATTCACACACCCAGTTGAAAATTAGCAAAGAATTATAATTGAATAAAATATGATTTATCTTGAGAATTCATATGCTTTTTGACAGAAAATAATTTTCTGTTGAGACAAAATTTTCCAGCCATGACGGCAGAGTCAGTCAGCAGCATTTACGCCCACAAAAGACTGTTTCAAAGCACCGATGGTTAGCAGTACTCAAGGTCTGAAGTAAACCAGAGAAGATAGAGAATTTCTCAATTACACAACCAACGAACCAATGCAACAGCGTCGTTCATCGAAATAATCTTAGCAGCAACATTTGGAGCAGTGAAAAAGATGCACTTTAAACGTTTTCATCTTGGGGCTGAATATTTAAAAGGAAAGTAAATCGCAGGGGTTGTGTTAAAGCCGTGGCAAATTGTATGTTTTCCAAACTACGAAGTGTTGCCATCCATAGCTAAATTGACTTCCAAGGATTGCTACGGCTGTGAGCAGAAATCAGGCATCTCTATCGTTGAATACGTGATACAATTTGCAAATCGGAAAATTTTGTTCACTCGTTAGAAACAGGGGAACTTGAGCCTATTCTAAACAACCTCCTATTATTTAACTTTGCCTCGATGCGTTGGCAGTACAGCAAACCTGCCCTCATTAGGAAATGTGCCGAACACAAAAGGAACCGTGGAGCGTCCTTCAGGAACATCAGTAACAAAATGAACAAGCACATGGTTATGGCTCAAGTGTCGAGGAGGTCCTCGAGAGGTCCGAGACAAGAGGTTCTTAAGGGCGGTGTATTTTAGGGGCATTATGGGACTTAAACTTCATGGCGAGTTGAGAATTGGCGTTGTAACTTCTACAGTGTTTGGTCCTAACGAGAATTTATTAATGCGGACCCTCGTGTGGATGTCGGAAAAGTGTTTCAAGAAATCAACCTTAAAACGAGACCAGGAACGCGTCTTAGTCAATTCTAGAAATCCGAGTGTACCAGTGGTTAGTAACGTTGCATTTCCGAAGCCGATGCTGGTTGCTAATGAAAGTGGCTAAAGAAAAACGAGAGAAGTTTTGTGGAAACGCAAATCCAAGAAAGCACTTCCTCAGAAGACAATCATAAGAAAAATTGACAGAGGACAAAATTACGAATAAGAAGTTACTCTGGCTTAAGACAATTGGCTGACAATTTTCCAGGGATGGACTATCTACGCGCTGCTAAAATGTATATTTGCTTTTATATTCTCAGTACGAAAGCAATTAGGCCTTGGCAGACTACCTCGGCTGAAAGGAATCTGTATTTGCGCGGATGACGTTCGAGTCACAATAGTAACACTGCGCTCGAGCAGCCAGAGAGAAATGCAAAAGCAAACCCAGAACGAGTTCCAGTAGCGTAATAATGCCGTATGAAAAAAGAACCGAGAAACTCAGTGAATGGAAGATGCAGCGCATCATTTTTGACTCGATTGTTCTAATGAAAATCCTGCCGCCGAAACTAAGCTTATTTTAGAAGCTTAAAATTTACCTTATCGAGCTGATAGAGAATGTAAAAGTTCAGGGTTTAAAGTTGGATCAAAATATTTACTTCAAATCTCTTGTTGAGAAACGATGTGAAATGAGTAGGATCTTGATATTTTTTCGTTACGTGTAGAAAACACTTGATGAGTGTGAAAATGTAATTTCGATTTAATTTATTTCTGCTATTTTTTCAGGGTGTTGGCAGAAAATAAGTCTACTGTAAAAAGCGACCTCGTAGAAATATTCCCAGCTCCGTTGCAGAGGTCTGCCCAGATCTCGGCATGGCTGCTCATGGAATTTCCGAGGTGAGGGAACGTGGTTTGTGTTGGTGTCTAAATTAAATCGTACTCCGTATTTGTAAGCTTATTGCATTGATTTCGAGAAGTCATTTGGGGAATAATTGTTGCTTTTATTCTATGTTCTGCAACGGTTTTATTTACTATAGTGTCTAATAGTTTGTATTGTTTGTTCATTCTAGGTATGTATGCTCTCGCTAGTAACTCTGCTAGTCGCACTACTACCTACAAGCATTTCAAGTTGTGCCTAGGGCCAAGCTCCATTGTCTGTCTGCCTCGAGGCACACGGCAGGCATCGCCTCAGGCATGATGGCATTGAATGTTTTGCTGTTCGGAAAAAAACAGAATAAGATTTTGACATGGATGAAGATCTTGTTGCTGTGTTTTTATTCAAGGTCCTCACAACGAGAAACTCAGATTTTAGTCCTTCTCTGACTATAAATATCGCGCTTTAACTACCGCAGTCAAGTCTGAATGCATGCTTAAATGCCTTCATGCGGAAGAGAAATGCTTGAATTTTACAACCAAACCAAAGTTGCACGTGTAATGGAAATTCAAGAAGATCGGCCACGCTACTCTCTTCATGCGGGAACTTGACTAGATTCTGATGCAGGAGATTTTCTTTTCGTACAGCCCGACATGTAAATATTGTCTTCTTTATATGTCCCAAGAGGAAATACGAATATTTTAAAATTTTCTTCGTCTGCCACAGCTGACAAAAATCCAGATCAGAGAAACAAAGTTTTAGTGATCTTTTATATAAGTTGATACACACTTGTATGAGGGATGTGCTGGGATTGGACAAAGTATTGAAAAAACAGTAGTAATTTTAGTTCAATATTTCATCGAAGCCTAAGGATACAAATATTTGTTTCAAACTCACATTGATTGTTTGCTTTTGTGTTCATTTATTTTGCATAGCCAATTGAAAATATAGGAGATGGAGAAGAGACTTCTGAATGACGTTTAATGGGACGTTTATATTCTGTAGGCTCATTTGTAATGGTCTGTAAAATGCAAAGAAATCAAGTATTACAGTAAAATAAGAGTGCACTTTGGTGCAGCACATTGTTGTAAAACGCTAAATACTACGATAATTGTTTGATTGTAATACTCAAAGGGTAAGCATCCTGCATGCCATTGCGCAGCCGAACTAAGTTGTATCGATGCACCAAGATTCTAAAAAACAAAAATTTGGATTATAACTTTGAAATTTTTAATATACTTTAAATTTGTCAACGGTGATATTTTATTCCGAGGGTCGCTAGAACAACAGTTCATTCTATCTTTTAACATTTTTATTATCAACATCGCTTTGTACATTACCTTAACTTGTTGATTACCAGTAGCCGGTGCAGTAGGCTTCTTCCAATTCGGCAGCGAGTTATTTAAACTGTTCTCTCCATGTTATTTAAATCTTTCCCCCTTTATTATTTAAATGTTTCCTTCAATGTTTTTCAAATATTTCCACCATATTATCCACAATTTTCGCGCAGTTTTATTGAAGTCTGTATCTCTAATTATCTTGTCTCGGACAACTTGATGAATGGCAGGCGGCGCTCGCTGTAACTCTCCTTCACCGCCTGCAGCGGCTGCATTACTCAATACAAAACAGCCGTAGGATCTTCGCTGTCCGTATCGCTATTGGAAAATAAAATTAAAATAAGCAAAATGGAGTCCTAGACTGGATGACAGCTTCCAAATTGCGCGCAATGTACGAAAAGCAAGACCGTAGCGTTTATATTTCACCAGATATTTTCAGGATTTTTTTTCCTTAGTTCTGAACCAAAGAAATTCTGCTATAATTCTCCGTACATCATCAATTGTGTTCTTGGACCGTCGGAAATGATAATAAATTGAACAAGTTCAACACACAACGATATATCGTCTCCCTTCACTCTGCGTAAATTGATCAGTCAGTAAAATAAATAGGATCATTGATACCTAATTAAATACAGTTCGAGTACAGTACACTGGCACCTCTTTATTTCAACATATTTTCATTGCTATCGATTTCAGCTTTGGTATAAAGATGATTTAATGTGATTATACACATAAAACTGATTTTGATTTTTTCATCTGTTCCGTAGAGAGCGGTCTTCGCACGAGGTTAGACAAGTGGGCTTTGTAAGAGAGTATTAATTAATACACAAATACTAAACTTCATAGCTTAGTTAAAGAAATGCATAATTTCACAGTGAAATAAAATATCGGTCCAAATGCTCCATCTAACCGAAAAATATGGCAAAATTTATGGCCATAACTAAGAAATGGCCACAGACAAATATTCATTGGCAGAAAATACTTCAAAAATCCCCAAACTTGGCCGTAAAATGGGCAGACTGGCGACACTGATATTAGACCGCTTGGCCAGCTCCTCATCAAACAGCGTCATCTCATTTTGCCACGGAGCATACGATCTCTTTAGCTCATCTCTTCAACAAAGCCGGCAGCGCTTGCTGTCCACCGGTCCTTCGCCTCCCCAATTTCACAAAACCACCGCTGCGCCTCCGCCGTCGTCTCCCAATGTTCCCATGCAGAAAGCAGGCCGCTACTACAAGCGCTCTCCGTCGGCCGCTGCAATTAAGCAGAGAAGTTTTGCATTGCGCGGCAGTTCACAAAGCTCTTCCTCTTATTAATGGCTGCCATCCCTCAGCAGTGACAGTCTCCAGTCTCCCATAATAAAGAAGCTGATGCAGTCTCTGCCCTTATAATGAACCCAATTATGGTCTTCACTTGGGTTATAGTGTCGAGAAACGTTAATGTGCGCATTCTGTGAAGGGTTTGAACGACATTGGGGTGGGTTTCTCTTAATAAATGAGACTATAAAATAGAACCATTTCTTTCTCGCGTTTCCGTAAACATAAATGCGCCAATGTTCACGGGAATTACTACAGTAAGTGTACGCAAACGAGACGTCTATTAACAGATCCTGCGATGTTCGTTTGGGTCGATGTGTGAAAAGAGGTTACGGTTGTGGCAAGACAACTCACAATGCCCTCAGCATCCCTCACTCCCTAGCCAAGAAGAAAAACGCCGTGCTGGAGCAGCCTTCTTATTCACTCGAGCTGCATCCGTGTGATTTTGTTTTCTTCCCCAAGCTCAAGCGATTCATCGAGGTTTTGAAAACGTGGACGACTTCAAAAAATCCGTGCTGATGGAGCTGCAGATAATCCTGGAAAAATCCTTCCAGGAGTTCATGCAAACCTGGCAGAGAATAATGGGGAAGTGCGTTAGACTCCTCAGTGACCACTTTGAAAGAAAAACACGTTTGTAATTTGGATTCGAAATAAATCTTTCCCAACAAAAGTCCGGGAATTTTTCTGAAACTCGTAATCTTTGCAAGTCAACTTAATTTTTGTTACATTTGAACCGAGAAGACAAACTTTTCGTATGTTAGCAAGTTTTTACAGTAGCTTGACAGGCGCATAGGTGTTTGAGAATGAGAATGTTCCCCGCTCCGGCGTCTGCAAAGTGGTTGCCTTCGTCGTGTGTTGGTCACCATGCCTCATGACATTGCGTTTAACGTGCGACATGTTTTGTTACCAACTCTTCAATACGGAATGTAGGATCTCTCTTACACTTTTTTCAGTTAGCAATCGCGTAAAGAGTTGCTTTCCTCAGAGGTCCCACTTCCTGTTTGTTGGTGACTGTCTACTCTCTTCTTCCACGTCCTGATATCGGACTTCGGAGAACTTACAGGGCCGCTGATCTGCATCGAAATTGTTCCTCATTCTTTACCTGCCCAATACTCTGTCACCGACTGCTTCTGGAGTCGAAGAGAGCGTTCTTTAACTTAAACAAAGCGATGGTCTGAGGGATTGCTTGCGTAATATAAAATGATTGCTAAAACAAAAAAATTTGTGAATGTTGACGATTGGAAATCTAACATAATTTTTAAGTTTAGTTCATATGAAAGGAAACTATGTATAACTTTGTTTCTTTTATTTTGAAACCGCACTCATTCAAAGCATCATTTTTTCATCAACCCACCTTTAGTTCGATGAATTAGATTCTGTAATTTGTCAACTAATGTTGTTCAATCTTCTAACAAACTTTTCATAGGTGTATTTTAACTTAATTTTTCTTAATTGGTGGTTACGCTACCCTTTGTCATTTGATACAACCTTCGTAGTTTTTATTCCAAAATTATACGTAGATCACAAACGTTTGTGCAGTTTGCCGATATACGTAAACTCAGAAGCATTCTAAATTATGATCGTTTATTCAACTGAGAAACGCGAAAAATTTCAATCACTACGCAGAAATGCCTAGCAACGCATAATTGCATAGCTAAAATCTTTTTTGGTGAAATTTCTCTCAAACTGCTGCCAGCTCCGTAATACAGATGTATTCCAGCAGTGTGATAGCTTGGCTTCGCTCCCGCATCCATAAATATGTCAGGCCGTGTCCGGCGTCTGCAGAGTGCGGCAGGTGGCAGCGGGAGCGATCGTCACAGCCCCAACGCCAGACACTTCACAACGGACAGGGACTGTGGACTGCAATGGTGCAAATACGAGAGATACATGGACGTAAACATGACATTTAATACATTGAAGCAATTTAAGTTAATGTAAAACAAGCTCCAGGCGATGGAAGTTTGTGCAAAAAATATGTTAACGTTACCTTACCTCCATTTAATGAGTGCTGTTTTTGCCTGATAGCTTACCTCAGTAGGGAACCGAATTTGCTGCCACGCGGCATTAAGCGGTCTGTATTGATTTCAACCGCCACTTCAACAATGGCAGCCTTCAGTGAGGCTCTGGCGGTATACTGTGATCGATTTTGCTTTCAACGACGTTCCATTTTTGTAGTCATTCTGCAGATTTTTTTTTCCTAGTATCTCATAAGAACGATAAAATGATTTGCTATCCCCTTAGAGGCGTGAAGTGACCCCTCCTTAGCACATACGACCTGTAGTGACCCCTCCTCAGCACATACGACCTGTAGGGACCCCTCCTTAGCACATACGACCTGTAGTGACCCCTCCTTAGCACATACGACCTGTAGCGAATGGTCCTTCGCACTAAAATGCAGATATGCCAGTGGGATGTTGAAATTCTCGTGTAGTTCACTTTATTGATTTGAAATGAAACTTTGTCGATAATATTTCTAGCACGTTGGAAAATTTGCTGTATTCTTACCCAGTTTCAATACTCGTAACTCTTTTCATGCCACGTAGTTTCTTATAATAATAAGTCCTCAAGCACAATCAATAACTGAAATTTATCAATTTCAAAGTCAATGTGCGTTGCAAATATAGCACGAATAACTACTTGGCATCTCATCTAAAATAGGTGTCCAAAACGAACAATTGTATATAAATTAGATTGATGGAGGAAGTGTGACCGAAATATCACGTTGACAAACACCTCGTGTGTATAACAAGCCATGGTTGTGCAATACCATACCTAAAAATATCCACTGCGTGGCTGGAAATTCTAACCGATATTTTCTTGAAAATTCTCATCGCAGCCAAACATTGAGGTCCGTTCACCTTTGAGTTTCCGCAGCCTGGCGAATATACGCAACCATTCAGCTGTGGCAGCAGCGCTTGATGAAAGGGCTGCGGAGGCGCTGCGCTTGCTGTGCGCTCGTCTCATAACTCTGGACCCGAAGAACATTCATAAAAGATTCAAGATTCGTGCTTCACCGGTGAAAAACTCAACCGTATTTGCGTGTTAATATAAATCGAACTTTCCCTCGTGATGTATTAGTTTACTATGTATCCTGCTTATATACAAAACGAACAAACTTTGTCACTCCCACAATTCCTGCGACCTCCATTCGCAAGATCCTGTTCTGTCGAGAAGGTCTGAGCTCAAGCGAGGAGCTCTGCAATAGTGCAAGCAGATTTGTCGGGCGGCTCACTTTTGGCAACAAATTCTCCGGGAGTTGTGCAGGGAAAGCCCAGAGCTTTACTTAGGAATTTAGTGTGGTCGGGAAAACTCGCGGAAGGTTTGCAGCGGCCCGAAATATAATCTTTTTGCTCGCTGTGCATTCCTTAAACGAGGCCTGAGTCATATTCAAATCTTGGAATGCCCAAGCGCAGCTCGAAAGGTACGATAGTTCTGGTGCTGCCTCCTCAAGGCTTTACACCGGCAAGGCCAGACCAGCCTCCTCAGGGCTCTACATCGTCAGGGTCTGACCAGCCTCCTCAGGGCTCTACATCGTCAGGGTCTGACCAGCCTCCTCAGGGCTTTACATCGTCAGGGTCTGACCAGCCTCCTCAGGGCTCTACATCGTCACAGTCTGACTAGCCTCCTCAGGGACCAGCTTTCTCCATTCGGATGTAAGAGTCTGCTGTTTGTGTGACACAATAGTGTCGTTTTTATGTACGATTTTACCCTACAAAAATTTACCTCTATTGATCTATACAAAGTTCAATTCAGTTCAACCTTCATCTACTGAAGAGGAAAATCTAACGTACCAGGGTGGCAAGAGGATGGCAGCATTGTGGTGGCCAGAACAAAATACGATTTAGGAGACGGATAGGTCAGAGAATTTTTTTTATTCAACCTATAGCTGAAGTTTCTTTAGGACTTGGTCACTTCTGTAAGCTGATTGTATAAAAACTGGAACATAGATTCCTACTGTGACTTCACTAACGCTGAGAGGCAATTAAATTTCCCGGATTATTATTGTTGAAGAGTATAATAAAACGATGTGAGGACTTTAGGGAATTACACATGTACATTTGTCCTCAAATTTTCCGGCAGATTTGTGCAGCTTATTAAACATTGTCTTGTTCTGCCAAGCCCCAGCTTTGTTCTGCCAAGCCCCAGCTTTGTTCTGCCAAGCCCCAGCTTTGTTCTGCCAAGCCCCAGATTTGTTCTGNTTCGAGCGTCTTCTGAGGATTTGCATAAAAATGTCTCAATTAAACTGATGGATCCCAAATAATAAAAAAATATTTTTTATGACGATTACTGTGGGATATAAAGCTGTACATTTTTGTAAATCCTGTCATTTCCCACTAAGTCCGTGATACCCTCACTCCAAACCGTAAGATTAGCAAGCATTGCAGAGCTTGCTCTCAGATATAGCCCGCAATCAACGCTAGTGACGGCCGGAAGGTAATTTCTTTTTCTCCGTAGGAACAACATAAGGGAATCTCTATTCTCTACAATTTCCTTTAGGAAGTCCTTAAAACGAAGGCAGCAGCGTAGTCAGTAAGAGCCACATAGTAAAAGTCCCGAGTTATCAGGTGGAGTAGTAGCGGAGATTGCCTCAGCCAGCGGCCCTGCCCGCTCTGCGCCATCGCTGTGGGGCAATTACGATGCCGGCGCTGGAATTTCATCATCATCCCCAGCTCATCGAGCTTAGCTGGTATGTGCCCTGCCCTCACCCTCCACCTTGCCAATGGTGAGGCTTGTGCCTGTTCACACCTCCTGCCCCTCTATTTCAGCTCACCTACTCCACTCCGTTGCACTCCATGAAGCCCCCACTCCCCCATCTGTGCTCCGCTGAGCCTTCGCTCTACCTCCATCGTGCTCTGCATGTTGCATATTGGTCGCGTCACATTCGCAGCAACTAATGACCCGGGAATCGCTCTGGCGATCTAAAAGGAGAAACAACCTACGAAGTACCGTGGCATTCTGACATTGCGCTCAATGACGCAGGGCTTGCTGACATGATGTGCACCGGAACACGGTACCCAATGACGCGCCATCCTGATGCACGGCACTCGAGTTGCGTGGTCGCGTAACTACTGCAGAGTGCAACATGGCTTGTGGTCTGCCGTGACTGCTACCAACAGGGTACTTAGCGACGTGAATGCTAATAACGATATTCAGTAACATGACTGCTAGTAATGAGGCATTCAGTATTATGACTGCAACTGACAAAGTACTTAGTGACATGACTGCCAGTAGCATGGTATTCAGAGAGGTGATGCCGATCTAAGCTCGGCTCTTCACTGTGGCGTTAAGTAACGTGACTTTATGAAATGCCTACCACAATCACGCACGGTGGTGCGGTGAAACTGACTGTATTAGAAAAACGTCGATGATATTTCATTAAGCTTCTTTAACT
This sequence comes from Orchestia grillus, assembly GCA_014899125.1. Taxonomy (NCBI): domain Eukaryota; kingdom Metazoa; phylum Arthropoda; class Malacostraca; order Amphipoda; family Talitridae; genus Orchestia; species Orchestia grillus. Next base: position 13,620 of record VOMN01026238.1, read on the forward strand.
GGCTGTCGTCGCGTGAACATGGTCTTGGTGGTGCTCT
>VOMN01026239.1:0-24492 GCA_014899125.1 Orchestia grillus
TTTTTCATGACGTTACGAATACTTATTTGACCCACTGTATATCACTGGAAGACTTTGCTGGTGGGTTTATTGATCAGCTGCTGACACGAATGGTTCTAATCTGCAATGGTACCTTCGATGCTGCTAATCCGGGTTCTGAAGTGCTGTGGTGCTGCTGTTTACGGTTCTGAAGTACAGTGGCGCTGCTGTTCATGGTTCTGAAGTGCAGAGGTGCTGCTGTTCATGGTTCTGAAGTACAGTGGTGCTGTTGTTGTTACTGTTAATGGCTCTGTAGTGCAGTAATGCTGTTGATATTCATAGTTTTGAAGTGCAGTGATGCTCTTAATGTTAATGATTCTTTCATCTGTTGCGAATAGTTCTGAAGTTCAGACTTGTTACAGCTCATAATCGAACTGAGACAATTTTTTACGTGAATTTGGAGCATCGATACATGGTTCTGGAGCGAAGAGTTGCTGCCGTCATCGCTGAAGATGAGGTTGCTGCAGTGTAATTAGCTGCGATGTCGCTGCCTTTGGTCCTGGCGCACGGCGCTGTAGGAGCGGGTGCCCGCTCCTGTTATAGGTCCGTTGAAGGTCGTCTGCTGATACCGTGCCTTGTTAGCTACTGTTTCCTCATTAGACTCGTAATCAAGTATGTGCTGGTGGCTCATTAGACTCGTAATCAAGTATCTGCTGCTGGATCATAGATTCATAATAGAGTATCTGCTGATCGCTCGTGAGATTCATTATAAAGTATCTGATAATGGCTCATGAGACTCATGATAAAGTATGTGGTAATGGCTCATGAGACTCATTATAAAGTATATGGTAATGGCTCACGAGGCTCGTTATAAAGTATTTGGTAATGGTTCATGAGACTCATGATAAAGTATTTCAGAACTTTTTACCTTGGAGAGGCTCTGTCTGGTTTTGAAAGACCGTAATTGATTTTCTCCGGTATTTTTTGAAAATTTTACCTGAATTTTGTCTCGGTTACAATTACTTTCCGGAAAGAGCACCGTTCATGTTTTAATGCAATGTAATGCGAAAAAATAAGCAAAATTGTTCTCCGGAAATGCAAGTTAAGACTTGTGTAATGAACGATTAAAAATTTGAACAACCTCGTACGAATATTCATTTTTAACAGCGTTCGTACTCTGCACTTTTCCTCACTCAACTTGTTGAGTACTGTTAAAAACGAAAAGAACTCTTGAAATACAGCTCCAATGCACAGACTATCGCATGGCTCCTTTAAATTATTTCACAGCCTCAGGATATCAAGAAAAAAGTGCTAAGCCTTCCATGTATTTCGCTGCTCATTGATTATTAACGGGTCGTTTCTTGTTTCCCTATCCCGATATCCATTTTCTTCAGTTTAATTAATTCCTTAGTAAACAAAGCTGGTTAATGAAGAGAAACGCATGTGGTTTTACTAGCATGTGAATTAGGTGATTTGACAACTCACAATTAAAAAACAGTCTTTAACCACGAAAAATTTAGCAAGACAAAGGAGCCCTCTTTCGCACGGCAGTATTGAAGTTGAGGAAAGAGAACTCAAAAGAAACTTTAGGTTGGCGCCCCTAACTTGATATAAGGCCCCAATTTCCTCAGTTGCTGAACTTTCTGTAACCACAGAGCTGCGGTCCCAAACTTGTGTAGCAAACTTGGCGCTGTGCTGACGTCGATGTCAACAATCTCCTTTTGACTTTTGTTCGCACGGGAGAATCAAAATCTAGACATGTTCTAAGAATGCAAAAGCTCCGGTATGTAGATTTTCTAACGTCTAAAGTGAGAGCGTGGAATTGGTGCTAATGGCCAACGAAGAATACATGTTTTTAGTGGGATGCAGTATAGTGTATTAAAGTAGATGCTGTGATACGTGATGAGGATTCAAACTCGTTTATTTTACTGCCAAAAACGATTTTTTGAAAGAAAATTTCTTTTGAGAAAATTCTTTTTCTCAAAGCGGGTTTCATTACAAACCAAACGCAACAATGCAAACCAACATGGTCCAAAATGTATTTTTTCAGACTATGACACTGTAGGAACGCGGGAAGTAGTAAGAAACCATTAAACAGCAAGAACCCTTCACGGTACAAAGAACCAGCCGAAGAGTAAGTACCCTTTGAGAGACTAAGCCTATCAAGACAAAGTCCATCAAAGGGTCCAACCGGTAACATTCCCCAAGAACAATTTTTTATCTATCGTTGGCCATTTTGAGATTCTATGTATGGGCACTAAATCCGAGCCTGGAATGAGAATAAATAATGGTGCCTCGGCACGTCATAAGGAGAATGTGGCAAATCGGAGTGTAAGAGCATTACGCTCTGGCTGCGTTTGCACAAGCAATCTATATTCAAAGAGCTTGCATACTTAGAGCGTATAAATTTCATTCTTCCAAGGTTGCTTTTCTCGCGTCTTCACCGAAGAGAAAGCTTAAAAGCACATATTAAGTGCATTTTACGTGAACATCATATTCAGTTCAAATGGTTTTTAAATTCTTTGAGAGCAATATTTTGTGAACGGTTCAGCATTTGGATTACGTTTATGAATACTCTGTATGCCTTCGTTGTTTTCAAATGTATAAAGACTGACGACGTCATGAGCTCCTCCCTGGATGACAAAAGATTATAGTCACATTCTTGTGATTAGTTCAATTTATCAGCGAAGAAATGCTTTCAATGCATAACAAGCAAGAATTAAATACGTCTGTACTTCTACGAATAGAAGAGTAAAGAGACCAACTCAAAGTAAATGTTCATTCTCAAAATCGTTCGATTTCTCCTCCTCGATTCCCTTCGAAGAATTTACAATGTGGAATTGAAGAACGTTTAAAAAAAACGTTCAGTATTCAACGTATTCAACATCACGAGGTGATCTCGACACCGTGATGAAGGCCTGACAGACACTCTGGCCCACAGACTTCGTTCCGAATGCAGAACCCGCGTCGCCTCCAATTGAATCAATCGCAATTACGAGAACACGGTCAAGCGCGTACGCTGGCTTACGAGTTGCGATCTGTGCCCACGAAGCTCAAGTGATCTGTTGATGAAATTTCAAAAATGAAGGAATGGGGGGAGAGTGAAAACTGAAACTGAGTCATAAAGTTATCAATTTCTATATTTGTTTTTTAAATGAAGTAAATGGTCGCATGATGAGCATGTATTCATTGAAGGAGATTTTACAGTAAGAAGTATCTTTTTTAAGTTTGTATCTCTTTAACATACATAGTAGGTAGAATAATAACATCTATAAATTCGAGTATCAATCACTTTAATAAATTAAGAAAATTCTACTCTCTAACTCGCATCTACTTACCTCCTGCGAGCTAGCATTGAACTGCTGGCTTTTTCAGACCAAATCTTCGCATCAGGACGACTTCGTACAAATGAATCACATGGATTTTCACGCAAATGGGCCCTTCGCGTGCCAGCAGGGAGATAAGAGGTAATCAATCGCTTCTGTGGCCAGAGTATAATGATTTCCGGCCCACTACGAACTTTTTATGACATGCTAAAGGCAATTTTTAAACTTCTTTGATTAGAATGATTTGCTCCATTTTTCTCTATGCAAAGTTTCACACAGGACAATAGAGAATATTGAGACCAGTTAGCGAAGTTTTCTTGGTGGTAAGAATAACACTAAGATTGGAAACTGAATTCAGTCTATTGTCGTAACATTTGTGCCAGTTCTAATTTAAAATTACTCAGAGAATGAATGCATATTTTTATTAATGAAGAAGTGAATAGTATGAATCATAACGTCCAATGAATAGATGTTAGGAACAAAAACATTTTCATTTTCAACGGTTTACTGGGTGGGAAATATGATTTGCTGCCGCAAAATTTCATCTGTTTACTAGAGAGATTATGAGACTATTACAAACCTTAGCGTCATTTCATTGTAAAAATTTATTTTCGATTTGTTAATAGTCTATTTGCTGTGGCCTACTTTAGCCTTGGCCTCGGCCTGTGGACGCTCCGTACAAAAAGACATCGAGGCACTTACTATTTACTGATCAATTTAACTGCATGTGCGAAGAAGAGCTTGCTTCACGGATGCTAGATTTTTGTGTGTTTTAGCACAAGCCCTTGTCTCAAACAAGGACTATTTAGAGTAGTCCATTGCGTTAAGATCGCATGAGGATGGAGGCCATAACTCTTTGTTAATAAAGAAGGGTAAATTGCATTTGCAACAAACTTGGGTCCTTGATACGTGGAATGGAGCTCCATCTTGCTGGAGAATCTACTTACTGTTTTTTAAGTACCGCTAGGCTTCACTAAGCATTGATTCCATTCTTGTCGATAAATGATTATCCGTGTCTATTTTTATACCCTCAAGAACAAAAATGAGAAAATTTTTCCAAATTTCGGAAATTGCACCCCAAACAGTGCTTTTCGGGACACCTTGAAATCTGGTAATAGCTTTCACAGATTCGTCAATGTTCGTGGAACTTCCTGCGAGCACACGGTCGTTTCTACGATCAAATAAATCCTCACTAGAGGACAATTTTATATCAGTAAAGACAATTTCACTATCTGAGTGACACCTGGATATTTGAGTGAGTTTTCAAGTTTCGTCAATATTTTTTGGGTTCTTCAACAGAGTAAATTATACTTGAATCAGTAAAGAAAACACCAGATTTTATTATAACATAATGGCGGGTCTGAAGGTTATTTGAAACATTTTTAGTATGTTAAATAAACAAGAATATTTATAAAAATGTATATATTTAAATCAAATTCATACAAATATACTTGATAATCTTCTTTTATCGAAATATTTCATGGAGCCTGCTTTGGCTTCAATGACTGCTTCTATGCGTGTTTAAAACCGTTGACAACCTGAAATTAAGTAGTCATTAATTTTTGACATCATCAGGACAATAACAACCTTCAGTGAAGCTACGGTACTCTGAGGGTGTCAATTAATTTTTGTTTCGGTAATTCTCCCCATGTAAAAGCCGTAGAATTTAGATCTGGCGAATTTACGGGCCACAAAATGGACGTCATATGATGGTAAAAATTCCCTGATAACTAATCTTGGTTTACTATGGCTTTGTAAGAAGGTGTTGATTTTTGCTTTTAAAAACGTATGGCTTTCTATATTAGACTCTCTGAATCCGAGCTTAATAACATTATTTAAGACATCAATTTATCAAGCAGCATGAACCCTATGACCCTGTCCAAAATTATAAGGTGGCATGACGTCATCTTTAATACTCCCAGTTCCGAAACCATCATAGTTGCAGTGACAACAACCATGAGTGCATCTCTTTTCTTTTCTTGGGTTAGCACCTCAATTTAAAGATGTAGGTTATAAAAAACAAAAATATATTAATCGAAAGAATAATGAACTGAAAACTATATTTCGTCAAGTAGTTCTCGTACTCTGTTAATACACGCCTATCAATAATTTTAAGCTCTTCAAAAGTTAGGACAAACCCTTGTTGTAAGACATGGTCCCCTCAGGTAGGTTACCTTGAAGTCCAGTAATAAAAGGGAAATATAGAGAGAAAACTTAAACTTATCATCATGTTTGCTCAAAATGAGAGAGTCATAAAATTAATCATGACTGAAAGTTTCTTGAATCACGTTGTTATAACTTCAACTGCAAAGCCGCTCAACATTATTTCCCCAAAGCAAACAATCACTTTGCTATTTTCTAGCCATATCGCATTGCCATTTGTGGCGTACAGCAGAGGCCTTCAGCATGAGCAGTTTAGCATGATCACAATATCGAATTGTCGCCGCTGTCCTCTGTCAACTCACGCGACCTGCTGGAAAAGCGGCAGTGCAACCTACACTCAGAATAGGGTTAAGTTCTAGCGATTTTGCAGTGACATTACTTAAATTACTAAGGTCCACAAAGGAAATGTGAGTGAAATTAATCAAGATTTAGCGAGGCCGTGCCCAGAAGCACATGTTTCAGACCAGATGGAAGTCTCCAACTGCCAGTGAATTGAGTGGAAGTAATTTGCAGGTCGAGGATGAGATCCGTTGAGCTACCGCCAATCCGGAAGATCAGAGCTCGTGCTCCGCAATTGTCTCTGGGTTGAGGTGAACAGGAACGAACAAATGACAACTTCAAGGTGAACATTTTCAGTGAACTTACAAATTCTAGAGAAGCACTTACGATCGAGAGTTAACCTCGTAGGAAAAATAAAGAACTGTTTTTGGAGGTAAACTATTCGAACGCAAAATTTCCCAGAAGACTTGGTGGGTAGACGTCCAAAATCTCCCTTCATTACAGTGGACGAAGCTGTTGATTGTTTAGCTATTAGTGTCCTCCTACACGTTGGCTAAAGTATGAGCAAGAAATAAATAAGCTTTTAATGAGTTGTACGACAGCGTAGTGCTGAAGTGCTGAAAGGGTGTTGAATGCAGCGGCATTGCTAGGAACGCGAGTTTGCAGTTGAAAATCGCTACTCTGAATTAGCAGTAACGTTCAAACTCCAAATTAAAATTCTTATTGCACGTACCCTAAACTGATGAATTAATTTCATAAGTATGTGGACGATGCAAAAACTGAAAATCAATAATTGATGTTAATACACTATTTTATATGAATAATTAAGGCGATATCTTTTCGAATATCTGTTGTGCACTATCGTAACCCGCCGTTCTGTCAGATTCACTCGAAACATTCACCAGCTGAAGTGAGACTACCAGAAAGGTCTCACTTCAATTTCGTGCAGGATGGGCTCATGCGTTGGCCGAGTTCATTAAACTTGGATAAATGGCCGAGCTCTGTAATGTAATGGATGCAAGAACAAAGCTCTAACGCTCGCTGCAGACAACTTCTCTTCGTTGTGAGGAACATCCGAACTGAAAAGAAAAGTGAATCTGCTTAATGAGTACCGCTCACATTGCCAAGGGGTCATTTTTGTACTTGAATCCAAAGTAGCGCTCTTTGTACACTACTTTGCTGCACCTCATATGAGGCGCAGTAAAGTAATTGACTATGGCATCAAACCAAGGCAAAATCTGAAGTGTTGGTTATTTATATGAGATTTAATCTACGGAAGTGGGTTAGTAAAGTGTAGGTGAAACGATAAACTGCGAATTGCAGTTTGGTGAAAAGTTAACAATCATTTTGTCTAAAATACAGGACTCAAAATTATACGAGTTCATAAGAAAAATATGACCATGGACAAGACGTCAATACAGAGAAACAATCTTGTCTTGTAAGACCTTAATCTCGAAAAAATGTATTCTGCTCTTTGTGGTAAGATAAAATTATGGTAAATAAAATTAAGGAAATTAGATTTTATTGTGCATGTACCGTAATACATCGTTTAGCGCTTCGTAATCTATACTATAGATACCACTATATAGTGTAAGTTCGACGCCTATAAACTATACTTCATCCCCTTTTAGAAATTTTTCAAAAAATTTGTGTATTTTCTGTTAAAAATTATATTGTGTTATGAGAACCAAACTCCATTAAAAACAGTCTATTCCGTCTTGAAAAGAAAAACAATTCTCTCAACCTAGAATCTATGCAACGAGAGTTTGAAGAGCTGACGAAAAGTTCCGTTAAAACAAAATGTATTTTTTTCGTCTCAACTTTGTTGAGTCTGCGCTATCTAAGGCTAAGATTCAAAGCTCATTGAATCGAAATGCTCAGACTGTCAACTGTGAATTAATTTTTTGTTCATTTATCTCATTGTCCCGCAAGCATCAGCCTGATGTGAAGTTTCTATAGTCTTTTGAAGATCAAAGAAAAATTATGACACCAGTGTGTTGAGAACCGTGGCAGGGAAAGATTTTTCTCCCGAGGAGTTCCTTGCGACCAAACTTCCTTTTAAATAACGACGCCTCCTGATCTATATGAAAAGTGTTGAGATATACCACACCTCAACCGAGCTGCTTCATCGCAGTGATTGACGGCCTCACTGAAAGACGGAAGTCGTTCGACGAGAGAAAAATGGCTGAGCAAATGGTTATTTAATATAATTTTCCGTCGTTTGCTTAGGTGTAACGCGGAGAGTGCAATTTTTGAAGGTAAAACACCTTGCTGTCGAATGGACTCTTAAAATATTGAATTAAAATCAGATACAGCTTCCTGTAAATGAAATTATCAAAAAAAACTTACCACTTTTCAATCCATGTTAAAGAACCTTATGTATTTTAATTCGATGTAAAAATACTTTTAATCAAGTACTCCGTCGTCGCCCAACTTTCGGCGTGACAGCCTGTTCCCAAAAAGTTATATTTCTTCGAGCTGCATTAGGTAAGTCAGTGAAAGGCAATAATTTCTGGGAACGGAGCCGGATATTGCTTGCGGCACCTGCTTTGGTGCCATAAGATCACAGCACCAAGTTTGACTCGGGTGTTCTTTCAAGCTATATAAAGAAGGACGGAAAATTATTACAATACTGAACAGAAACCATAGGGGCTCGGAATGAAGCTCGCTGATTGGGTGCGTCTCTCGGCAATGGAGTTCGTAATTGGTAGGCTTTGTGGAATGACGAGCTTCTGTGAGTGGCTGTTGAAGGGAGGACGATGGAAAGTATCTGCCATTTGCAGGCTTTATTTGTGAGGTTTCCCGTTGTCTCCTAACGAGGAGGTTTTTTTTAAATTTGCTGTAACATTATAACAGTTGTAGGAGCTGATTCAATATTGGGTTGCATAAGAGGGCATAAGAGGCACATGTACAGTAAATGTGGCTGCAAACGAGAAAAGTACTAAGACATTACTAGATTGATGCTGAAACAAATGTCTTACGTTTTCCTGTCCTTTCAGAGCTATTTTGAATTTGCTTAGGTGACAGAATACAAACTAAAGATAATTTTCTGATGCACCACAATTATGTCTGATTTGTACTGTCTACTGATATATCATTGAAATACATACACAGGGTGGCCTAAAAGTAAGTGACCCTATGAAATCTTTAATAACTTTAATTATTATCAAGTTATACTGATAGAATTTTAGCAGTATGTTAAATGATACTTCCAAAATTTTTGATAATATGTTTTTGAGGATTACATTGCACTGTACAACCAAATTTCTTAATTTTTGAGAAAAAAAATTTCTGGAGTTGTTCCCATTTTCAGCTTCGCTCCAGTTCTCGTTGATTCTCAACAGTTTTTGCCGCACGAGGCCTTCCAGATCTGGGGAGAACACAGACTGCACCCTGCTCAAAAAAACAGCTAACTATCCCGCGAATCGTTGTCTTTGCTCGGGGCATCTCTGGGGTTGGAACGTCGACGGTAAAAAGCTGTGCTCCCTGGGACTCAAATGCTTCGGGTTCCTTTCTCGGTGCTGTGTCTGCGCACGGTGGCGTCGGTCGGGTAGTTCTAAACGCTCTGAAAAAAATGAAAGAAAAATATTCAGAAACAAAAAGTTATGAAATTTTTTTCAAGGGTCAATAACTTAAGGGTAACCCTGTATGCGTATAGTTTCACACATAAGAGATTATGCTCTGGCCTTATTGCTTTGTTTTGTTAGACATTTTGAGCACTGGCATGCATTTTTATTCTGTATTTTTTTTTCGGTTCAGCTCGAATTTTTTGCGTCTTTAATAGGCTTTCGGAGTTTCTCTCCTTTGGCAGCCTGCACCAATCACAACACGTTCTCTGTGTCCGACGAGGCTGCGTGAAATACGTGTAAATTACGCGTGAATTATGTGTGCATTTTAAAGAGAACAGCTCCCCACAGACTCTTGAGGGCCAATAAAAACCAAAGATGGGCGTAATTCTTCAACTGCCTCATACAAGACCTGAATCTCAAGTAGCCATAGTTTCCTTCCCCTGAACCGTCTCAGGAAAAAAAGAGTGTAAAATGAATAGTTATTTTCTGGCATCTTAGATGAGCTAGCGCGGAACTGCTCTGCCTTCGTTTGTTTTCGCGAACAAAAAAGTCTGTAGCTTGCTGGCTCCGAAGCGTTCACATTATAATTCCGCTCCCATATCAGGTTTAGGTTCGCTTCTGCGAACTGCAATCGAATTTTATATTAAATTTATCTGGTGAACTCGGAGGTTCAAGTCAATAAATATACCGAATGCTGGGATATGTTAATTTTTTAAAAAGGTACATAATTTACATATGCATACATACTCAAAACAATTTACAAATACACGTGTCGTGATGGACTCAGAAAGCGTAGTTGTAAAGACTACCTTGAGCTTACAATCATCATGATCAATCTATTTACTATGGTACATGTTAACCTAGCCCCACTCGTAGTAGACTAGTTTACCAACGTAGCAGACTAGTTTACCAGTACAGCAAAGTAGTTCATCGTCATAGAAGACTAGTTGATCGTCATAGCAGACTAGTTCACCAACATGACCGACGACGTCAGCAACATAGAAACCAAGTCACCAACATAGCAAATTCGGTCAAAAAAAATTATGTTGTTTATAGCTCCAGCTGCACAAAGAACAAATGCTCAAAATCTCCTGCTGGTCGAACGTCAAATGTTGCTCTAACTTCGAAATTCAGCTCCATTTTCCCTTCAGATGAGCTCTCTAGGCTTCAGTAGGCGTTCTAGTCATTAGCTTGAACCTCTGTTGTACTGTCAATCATTATTGTAAATTAGCTTGAAATTAATGCATGTACCTTCTGATTGTTATAGGTCAGGCAATTTCTCAATCAGGAAATTTGAATCTCAGATTCAAAGTCTGAAATTGGTCGATTCTAAGACCTTCTAGCTGTACAAAATTTATCCAGCGAATTCAAATCCAAATCAATATTTTTTTCTCAAAATTGAATGATACTTTGTTAGAATTTTGCTAAATGAATTAAGAATTTCAATTTGCTTTCATTTAGTGCGATGAAAACTCTGCTCAATATCGAAATATGTAATTTACGATTATTTTGTCTGCTCCTCGTCCAATCAGCATCGGTAAGAGATTTTTTTCACTCGATGTCGAACTCGACAGATTCCCACACTTTGCCTGACCGGTCGCGGAACTAGCGTTTAAATAAGCTACTGGGAAGTGGAAGCTTGAAACGGTCGAAAAAAGCACACTTTCGAACTACTGCGTCAGATCAAAACGAGCAATCTACCTTTAAAAGGCGAGCGGCCAAGCGCCATCAGCAGGATATCGCAGGGCATTACGCAGGCAGTGGGCAGCGCTTCGAATGTTTAATGCAGGAATGTTGGAAAATGGACAACGTTAACTACAGACCGTTACGTTTTGGTCTCTCGACGCAGAGTGGAGCCCCTCTGGTGTGCGCCCTTAGGGAGTGCCAGTCTGGGAACGTGGTTTTACAGAGCTCGTACCTGGGCAGAGTTCATGGAAAATGTGAGTGCTATTCTGATTACCCAGCGGGAGAAGTGTGACTCAAATGAATGGGTTGCTTCGATTCAGAGTGGATGAAAGAAATTGTTATTGTCAATAAGAATTGTATCTTGTTAAAAGTTTCTAAAATTTGGACGATTTCATAGTGGCTAATTGAAGAAACGAAGAAATCGAAGTAGCAAATGATGATTTAATTGAAGAAATTATAGTAATACAACTGGATGAAAAAACTGTTTGCATTCATTTGCAGTAAATGAATATTTTAGAATATTCGTGGTAAAAGTGTGTCATACAAAGAAAGATGATTTAAAAAAATGTATCACACAATTATTTTTGCATGTAATAGATTACAAAAATATATCACTGTACTGCAGAGTGTGGAGGCGCATGATTTCATTCAAAAAAAAATTTTTATATGTTTCTCAGTGTTGCATTTATGAGCGTTCTAGGCAACTGACAGCGTGAGCCCCAAAGCTCTCGCACAGCACATGATAAATTAGAGCACGCTCGTGACGTTAGGAATTTCATGTGAATGGTTCATTGAAGTTTGGATTAATTTATTTGTTAATTCCGCTGAGATTCCAAATGTACATATAGTGAAGTGACATGGGAACACAAAATATGAAATATACCTACTGAATAATTCGCCACGTGTTGTGGGGATCTCCAAAGATACAGTGCACCATGTTGCAGTTTGCTTATCATTGAATAAAAAAAAAAGAACCTTCATTATTCCAACACGTTTTACCGTTGGGTTTTAAATGCCTTACAACTACTGGTGCGGTGGGGGATGTGAGGAATGTGTGGTTTAAACTTCCTTTCCCAAGGGAAGTACTCCGTGGTCACGTGAAAAGCCCCACCCACCTGAGCCGAGGCTCGAACCCTTGTCCTTTCGGCTGTGAGGCCATCACGTTCACCACTGCACCATGGAGCCCACAATAATGATTTACAATGCTGAGCGTTGGTTTAAGTTCAGCAGATCGTTGGAATAGAGAAAACATTGCACTTGTGACGACAAACTTAACCAAGTGCCTTTTTTTCGCCTAAGTGCGATGATGGACAAATCTTGAAGAACATAAAACGCACTGTAAGTAATTTTTTTAGCAGGTTCGGATCCTGGGCAGCTGTTCTCTTACCCGACAAGTTTAGTTACTGACGTCACCAGAGGTCAGACGTCGAATTTGTCAGGAAAAGTGAAATTAAATTAGCTTCGCCCGCGAGTATTCCAGGCTCACTGCACAGCACTCAGTGTGACTGCGGGTGCTAATTAGAGTGCAACTGTATCCAACGCAGCAAAAGTACAGCTTAAAAGAAATTTTAGCAGCCTTGTGGGATTGAGTTCAAGAGCTGTACCACTCTCATGAAGCAGACAATGTGACGAACTCTACTAAACCGTTGGGCGGGGAAAAAAACAAATTCCAAAATAAGTCACAGAACATACTATGGTAGCACAGTCAGGTACAGCAGCAGAGGCATCCTTGACACACCTGGAGGAGCCATGCTATGGACAGCGGAGTTTTGGGTGAAATCGATGGCATCATCGGCGAACAAAAGAGCCTCTTTGAAGCGCATCACGAGGCCGACCGGCACAATATTAGGCAGCTCAGGCATGCTGCTCGCTTCTGAAGCTAATGAGCTTCACTTTTGAACGCTCTCTGCCGCGCGAGTGTGAACTGAAAAGCTCGGAGGTTGTTCTTTCCACGCACAAGTCTTTTGATGATCACTGGGCCGGGGGTTGAGAGTGGATTGTTTTTTTCGAGGGGTTCGGTACAAGTTAAGGAATTGGAGATGGTTTTCATTTTAATTAAGATTCGAATGGAACCAATAAGTAAAATTCGGATGCAGCATAATACGACAGATACTCATAAATATGTAGAGTAAAACTCAAAAGAAGCATTAAATGAATACAACATATGTAGTAAAGAAACACTTCAGAAAGACTTAAAATGAAGGTGGATCGCTCGAATTTAGAATCTTATTTTTTAGATGAGTAAATTTTCACTTTTTTTTAACAAGGTGTTCCTCGTGCAACATTAGAAGTGAAAAATGATTTAGTAGATTCAACAAAAATACAGTCTCCATCACTTAATTAAACATATCAATTATTTCTGTTAAAATCTGAAGGGCATCAACGCACCTCAGGCTCAGAAACTACACCTGAACAGCATGTGTTATACCTCAATTACGACTCCTGTTTTAATACAAAGGTGCTCAACTATATCGATGAAATTACATTCTAAACAAAACCGTAAAAATAAAAACTACGCGTTAACAAAATCAAAGCAAAAGATGGAGGCACAAAATGTAATTAAGGATCAATTCTCCGGCGATGGTGAGGTAAGAAAATTGGTGATCGACAAGTTTTCGCGGCAGTATTTTTGATGGGGCGAGCCGGTAGTCTTCAGAAATGCATGACTGGGCCCTCTGATATACTCTAACATACGAGGCAATTTCTGCACCGCGCACCAGTGGGGTATCGGTAAACTCGGTGGCACTCAGCTCTCATTGCTCCTCAGCACTTACTGGTACTCAGTGGCACTCAGCTTTCATTGCTCCTCAGCGCACTGGTACTCAGCGGCACTCAGTGGCACTGGACAGAAGTGCACCGCACAGACATTCATCGTTCCACGGCAGCTCGACGCTGCAGACCGGCATCACAAGAAATGGGTCGTGGGCTGCTCGAAAAATCTAAGAAAAAAGTTCTTTATGCATAAATCATGCAAATGTCGAAGCCATTGTCATGTTGTGCCCTCGGCCATGAGAGAACAGCTGCAGGCTTTGCTCCTAGTCTCGTAGAAAAAAATGTCTTTTACTCAGGAAAACAACAACTGTGAGTCCCTTGACGTCCAATTTTTTAGACGAGTTCCCATGCCAGATTTCTAAGAAGCCAAAATACAAAGTGGCCCAAATAAATGAGATGGGCTTTACGCAGTATCAGTCACTAATCCCTAATTTATTAAGGCACGATTTATTTGCATGTCATCTGCGAATCATATTTGTTTTCCATAACATGACAGAAAAAACTCTTGTGAACACGAATACATACATTGTGCCGGAAACGTGAGGTGAGACTGTACTGCTTCAAATGTCACTACAAGCCAGGCTAGTTCAAGAAAATCCACGAGACTTTTATGCATCAGTTCGAAGGTGAGAACGTTCTCTCCAAAAGCAGAATCCAGAACTTTGTGGGCCACTTTGAGAAGTGCGGGAGAAAGAAGGTCCTAACGCTGCAAGTGAAACCGTCCTTGGAGGCTTGCAGATACGCTTGTCGAGGGGAGGGGGGAAGAGGATTGAGAAATGTACGTTGCTAAATAGAGGTCATCAAGAAGATATGCTCTTGATTGAAGAACGAAATGACAAAATCTCTCAGAAATAATAATTTCTTCGAGTAAAGGACTTTCTATACTGCATGTTACGCAGGTCGAACATTATGTACGTGCTCCCCCATTTACTTTTTGGAGTTTAATGGGACTTGGGCCTTCAGATTATCGCGGCAGACACCCGCTTTTTATGACAGCTGATGTTGAACGAGAAAACACACTGCGCAAAATATGAAGGTAAAAGTAAGAGCTGCCCTTCTTACCATACGTGGACAAACTGCACGGGGATTGAGGAAGTATTATTATGCTATGCAAGACATCGATAACTTATTTTCCTACTCACAGGCAGGGTGCTTGGAAAATGGAATAGCGTCTAGTGACGATATTTATAGGAAAATACCAGTAACTCATTCATACGCCTTTTGTCTACGCCTCAGAAATGTCCTAATTCTTGGCACTGAGAGCGATCGAAATGCCAGGCGCTTATTGTATGCAGAGAAAACGACGCGACGAGACGCGAAAGTGGTCATCGCTGGTTTTATCTTACACTTGGCAATGTTAACTGAGCCGTAAGAAACAAATAAAAGTCTCAGGTGCTCAGTTTCTAAACATACTTTAAAATCAGGGGAGCATGCGAGGAGCTTCCCACAAGCGGAAGTCTAATTTTTATTAAAAAAGTTCCATTCATGATCGTGACTACGAAATTGCAGAGCTTCTAAAGCAGTTAAGCTCCCCAAGACTTGATTACTTGGGCATTTGTGAGAGTCGAGGGACTGTGCTCTACCACCTGCAGACTGCTTTTCCGGAGTATGAAAAGAAAGCAGGAGGAACTATGTTAATTCTAACACAGTTGACGGGCAGTGGGTCGTTGGCCTTTCAATGCTTCTTAATTACTGACGCGTGAGGGAAGTGAGGAATGTGAGGTTTAAGTTTCCTTTTATTAAGGAATCCCTCAGAGGTCCGCGAAAGTCTGTTTGCTCAGTGGGGAATAGAGCCCTCACCCCCAACTGTGAGTTGGACCACAGGACCAGTGACCTATGAAGGCCGAGAAGGTAAGGAAATCTGAGCAGGAGGAGAAGGAAGGGAGAGAAGGTAAGGAAATATGAGCATGAGAAGAAGAAAGGGAGACAAAGTAAAGAAATATGAGCAAGGGGTGAAGAAAGGGAGAGAGAGTAAAGAAATACGAGCAGGAGGAGAAGAAAATGAGAAGCCTGACAATTAGTTCAGCTAAAAGTAGAAAGAGTAGCGAAGGCATGATAAGCACGAGAAAAAAATGGAAGATAAATAGCCAGGAATAAATATAGAAAAAGACAAAATAAAATAAAAATAGATGTAGAGAAGAAATAGGGAGAAGCAGAATATGAAAATAAATGATAAATACACCCAAATTTTGTGCCTATGAGTGGCTTGAGGAGACTTGAAAGGAAACCTACACGAAAGAGAACAAACATATAGGACTCATAAAACATTCTGAACATTCTTGAGAATAAAATTTCTGTACATATCGACCAAACAAATACTTTTCTCTGTACTTGTAGATTAAACAAATAAATTTATGAGAAAAATCTTCTCCAGATGTGAGAGCAGAAAGTTCCTGCTGGGTTTCTTGGGTTTCCTTCATTAATTCGTTGTTCAAGCTAACTTTAATAATATTTTAATATCTCTCTCACTGAAACAGTTATGCAAATTTACAATGGCCCTGAAGGTCATAAGCTTCGTAATAACACATCCATCCCTTTACCACAAATAAATAAGTAACTTTTTTTTAATCAGCTTCCTTGATTTCAAGAAACTTAAAACGATTGCCCCCCCCCCCTCTCCATACACCCCCTGTCACCCTCATCTCTACTTGGACTCTTGCCAGGCTCTTGTTTACCAGATACTCCCTAGCCTTTTTTGTCCTCTTAATCCCCTCCAAATGTACATTTTTTCTCTCACGAAAGTTTTTCAGCTAATAAGATACAGCACACGACGAATCTACGCAAATGACGATCTCTTCCCGGGCACATTAGCACACTGAAATTTTCTGCTGGAGTTTTATATCTTTGATACTGGAGAGATTCTCACTGCCCTTTTGAAAGTGGATGGATGGCGTGAAAAATTAGGGAATTTTTAAGCTTGTAGCACTCATTCTCTCGAATTTACGCAAAGAAGAAAAATGGTGAATTGCTATAAGGGTAATTTTATTTATACCTGGAACCTCTCGTCCATGCATCTGTATGTGTCTACTGCCATTATATTTTTACGAATATTTTAGGTCTATATATGTTTGCATTGTCAAAAGGATATCATCAAAAAACAAGCTCATTAGAGGCACATTTTTTCCACTCTTTTTGTCAAAAAGATAAGCTCAGCGGACAAAAAAATATTCACCTATTATTTTGCGAGCTTGTTTTGATGATGACAACTGCCGGATGCATCGGGCTAGAACTTTCATTAATTGCCATGACAGACATTCAGGATATGTCAGGCATTTAGATTGGGCAGCTAAGTCATCAGACATGAACCCAATAGGCAATTTGTGGAACCACCTAAAACGGCCAGTTAGATGTCTAGAAGATTGTCCACGCCCTGTGGCCGCACTACGAGATCAGTTGTTGCAAGAGGGGCTTACAATCGATCAGGTGTACATATATTAGGACACTTATAGACTCTATGTTGCGCCAGATTGCCGCTATTTTTCGTGCTCGTGAAGGTCTTACACCATATTAGTAGCAGATGACTAATTTTTCTCCGTATAATTTATAATAAACTAGACAACCCGAATAAATTTCGGGTTGTCTATAGAGAATTATAACTATATAGGTTGTCTAGAGAACTATAAATTTCGAATATCTCAGATCCGACTGACAAACGTGTGCACGGTTTCAAGCAAGCGAACAAGCAAGACGACCCCGAGTTTTCGTACTATACTAGATAGATAAATAGATAGCCTATAATACATGGATCCTCATATAGTATGCGAGGGTAAGATTGTTTTGATACGCGCCCTGCAACCACTTTTCGTGTGAGCGACGTGTGAGCAGCATATTAGCAACATATGAGTAAGGTGTGAACAACATGCGAGCCAATTCGAGAAGCATGTGAACAATATGTGACTAACATGTGAGAAACATGTCCCCTTTGGCACACAGCTGTTCCTTCTCACCTGCGTGTGAAGAAAACCCTCCATGTTCACATTTCGTTTTCCTGAAGCACAAAAGAACCTTACGCGTACGTAGTACCATTTTTTTCCTGCTCTCTGGAATACTTTCCTCGCCATATTCCCTCAATGATTGCGGAGCAAATGCCTTTTGCTCTGCTGGCCAGCCCTTATAATTTGAGCCATAAAAAATGAATAATTTTTCCGGATCCAATTCCGCGAAATGACCAGAATTGCTTCTCTTGAACTGGAATCTGGAGGCAGTTTTGCAGAGACCGTCATGGGGACCGTGATTCAGGGCTTCCATAAAATGACCTTGCGTCTGGAATACTTTCGTATAGTATTACCTTACAGTCTGCTTCAACACCGGTCTCTAAAATGTGTTTTCAACTCATTTCCTAACCATCTACTCAACTAGAAGTCTCTAAAATACTTTCTGAAAGCTCTTCTCGGTCCAATGTCTAAAATATAGTTTCAAAACCCTGAATATCCCGACCATCTACTCTGAAATTGTGTCTAGAATACTTTCTGACGTTTTCTAGAAATCCACTTCTTAACTTGCATCTAAAATACGTATACTCAAAGCATTTAATTTACTGTCTTCCTTACAGTAGGCGTCTGAAATACATTTTAAGAGTATTTATCCATTTCACACACCTAATAGTTAAAAAATAATAATATCTATCTAAAATATGTCCGAGATACTGTTGCGTGAGAAAATATATATAATAGCAGAAAGTAAACAACTGCTCGTTCAAATGAAGAATTATGTAACGAAATGATTACTCAATGGTTCAAAGATGACGCGTTGGTGATGATCTATCGCCGTTGAAACCGCACTGCTGTACGTCACAGCAAGTGTATGTAAGTCCACCGAGCCAAACTTTGTTGTCGACTTCAAGCCTCCCCTCCGTTCGTCATGGAACACGTCCCGAAAACTCGCAAAAATTCACGTTAATGGGGTAGAAAATTGTAATAGGGTATGATGTATTTTTTTCTATTTAGGAGCATCAAGCCGCCCCATCGCATTTTACAATGACCCTTCCAACTTCAGGCGTGCACACTTTTCAGTCTCCAATTGGCCGAAGACGAGTAAGGCGTATCCTCCGGTCGCGGTGTAGTTGTAAGTAATTCTGAGAAGTTCCTCCTCTGGAGAGGCTCCCCTGCTTCTCCCTAATTGCGTTCGTCCCATGCATCATCACTACATCGGGCTTGCCTCTGGTCTCGCCTGGGTCCTAAATTGAAGCGTGAGATGAGCAGGTGCTGTTCATATTGCGTCTTCATGGTGATTAAGATCTCGTTCAATGAACATACATTTGCATTATTTACACCTGTTTAACAGTTAATGTGATTAAACCTGATGAAGTATACCATCTCCTGAACAACGTGTTATACCTTTGGTTTAAATTACTCGCTGTGATAGTCTTCCAGAGAAAATACCTAGAAACCTCTGAGTAAATGATTTCAATTTCTTAAATGATATGTTGTAGCAAATCCAAGTTGCAAATGAGTGTTGAGGAAACTAAATATGGAGACTTCATGTGATGTTATTCCAACTCTGCATCGCACGCGTACTGAGGCCTTCATCTACCTATCTATCTATCTACCTTCATCTATCTATCTATCTCCTTAAACGACACTTCGAAAGAAATGTGCACAGCCCTCTTCTGATTTATACGACTGCATTTTGGTTTGAACCGCACATGCTGGACTGCTAAGCTTCTATTGAGGCATCAATCGTCTGATTTGCCCCTAATAAGCGTCTGAACACAATTAAACGAACTCGAAATTTTTAGAAGGCAAACTCATTGAGGAAAATGTATACTAAGTTCTGATGAACACGTTTGACCTGCCGCTCAGGTACAATTTCATTGTCCTGCTATTGCATTAGTATACTGGTATTGGCCCTAATATGTTTCTATGCTTTTTAAAGTAGCTTCATTTGGTCTTACCATATTCCTACAACTCTTTAACTTCATACGACTCTACGCAGATAAAAAATTTTAACATAGAAAAATAACTCGGCAAGCCAAAACAATTTTTTATTTAGACTAAGAAATTTTTGTTTGGAATTGAAAAAAGATAATATTTGCATCCTGAAAAAGTGCTTTCTATATTGAAATAATTTGCAATAAGCATTAATTACATTCACTATGTGTACTCAAACTCGCTTCAATAAATCATGATACCCCTGAGTGGGCCAAATTGAATTCGTGAGTTCATTGCTGAGGTGGCAGGCAGCAAGAAAGATCATGATCAAGTGCAGTATAAGTGCTTACAGTATACGTTTCATAATGGAGTATCATTTCAGATAAATGGAGAGGTCACTAATGTAGTTCAATGAAACATTAACGCGTACATAACGTGCGTAAACTGAATTCTTGTTAAAGATTAAATACTACACAGAAAAATGGGTTGAGTTGGTTACACAGCTTTTGGTACCGAAGCCTTTAAATATACGTTGCATTTACATTATCTTTTTATTTACTCCCAGTCCATCAGTGAAAATCCACTGAAGTCGGAGTAAGTTAAATATTCGTTTGAAAGTCCGTAGACTTACTTGGCTTTTCTACGATTGGCCTATTTATACATGTAAGGCATACTGTTGTTTAACCTATAAAAATGGGGCTATACATTATGCTAACATTCACGCATTGGTTTTAAAAAAATATGAAGCCTGCCAGCCTGTCAAAATGCATCCTTTTTATTTTTAATCGGATAACTTCTAGATACACTGCAAATTGGGTGACGGAATACATTTTTAAGGTACCGAATCGTTTTTTAAAAAGTTTTCTCCGGATTATTGCTGCAGACGAGACGATTGTACTTTCAGACACGCTGAAATCTTAATTGGACAATTGGAGTCTGACAAGTGTGTTTAGGAGGCGTAGATAATACATGGCGCTCGCCAGCGACGCATTCTAGCGCAGACGCTGTGACGATGAATGTTCGAATGCTTCAAAGTCTTCTTAATTGGTCTAGCTGACATCAAGAGAGACAATTCCCATTCGCCTGCTGCTGCTACAGCCAGCAATTGGACCGTCATGGTGACTGAAGCGATCTTTGGTCTGTAATGCCGGGGAAACACAATTCTAAACTACCTTCAGAAAATCTGACCAAGCGAAAGCTAGCAGAGGAAACGATGCCCAATCATTCACTCATATCGTCGCTCTCTTTGCTACGTGTGTGACCTGCAACAAATTGTTTTTCAATTATCTATCAGTAATGCTATGTGGATATGGTGATCTTAAGATACAAATTTAGTAAAACCCTTTGGACGATATTCTAAAAACTGACACTATGAGGATGATGGCTGTTAATAAGCAAAAAACTTTAATTCGAATATGTTTCATGACTCTCATTAAATGCACTATAATAAGAATAGTAATTTTATAGTATTATTTTGAAAATCAAGATATCTTGCTAACAAAGCTTCCATGTTAAAATAATCGTAATAATAGCAACACCAGAGCGCACACAGGTCACAATCGCCAGCTGTATTCAATCTTCACCTTTTAACAATTTTGTTCCTTCCACAATGTCACGTCGCTACATGTACTCCATCTCCTAATTGGGCACTCGTATCATCATTAGCCCATCAAACTCCATCTCCTCATTAGCTCTTCATACTCCGTCTCCCCATTGACTATTCATATTCCGTTTCCCTACTTGCTATTCATACCTATCTCTCTATTAGCTACTCATACTCATCTCCTCATTCACCACCTTTACTCACCCCTCATTAGCTACTCATACTCGTCTCCTCATTCACCACCTATATTCGCCCCTCATTAGCTGCTCATACTCGTCCCTCGTAGGTTGGACATACTCGTCTCCCCTACAACTTACCATACTCGTCTCTCATTGGTCAAACATCACATCGTCTGAAACTCTTCGGATTATTTGAAATTTCTCCAGCTCGGCCTCACTTATCTAATTATTCATCAGACTCGTGTCCAGATCATTTTCCCAGGCATTCACAAATCATTTTACCGGATGACACAAGGCCGGGAAAAAATTGTAAATGAATTTCACACGCATGTACAAGTGCATAAATACTATGTTCTGAAATTTGGATTACGCTCATTTACTGCTTTGTTGACATAGGCACTGCTTGCTGATGCTATGTTACTGATACCGTGTTACTGATGCTGTGTTACTGATACCGTGTTACTGATGCTCTGTTACTGATGCTGTGTTACTTATATCGTGTTACTGATGCTGTGTTACTTATACTGTGTTACTGATGCTGTGTTACTGATGCTGTGTTACTGATGCTGTGTTACTGATGCTGTGTTACTGATGCTGTGTTACTGATGCTGTGTTACTGATGCTGTGTTACTTATACCGTGTTACTGATGCTGTGTTACTGCTGCTGTATTACTGTTTCTGAATTACTGATGCTGTGTTACGCTGCTTCAATCACCAATATTTTTTCTCGGTACAATTTTGAAGCATTTTTAAAACATGGAAAAAAAGTGGAATAAACATTTGCATGTCTGAGGTAGAAATTCGGGCTCACGATCGCGCACTCTGCACTGGGGAAAACTTCGTTGGATGCAAATTCTAACAGATATAAAATGGGTTGAATTCTGCCTTTGACAATCGATCTCTTGCGTATTTCCTTTTAAGGTCATTAAGGTGAGGCTACTGCGTCCTCAGCGCTGCGGCAGCAAGGCATTTAACTGTAACCTCGGCTGACTTTTACTCAGTTTTATGCAATCTCGACCATCCCCTCTAGAAATTAATGAATAGGCTGCCGGTGTCTACTAACAGTGTCATTTGAATGACAATAGCGTCCAGCATAATTTGTTTTTCACTTCTCTGAGGACTGTCAGACAAGACCTAACGCTTTCATGTTTTCCCTAACGTTAGCGTAGCACTTTTATTGCTGCAAGTTCATTCCTTCCAAAAGGAGCCGAAATAACATGACGGTATTAATAGGAGTGATTTATTATTACATACATAATCAAGTTTACTGTATGGGAAATATTCATCACTTATTCATTTTGTTTCGACATTATTATTTTACTAAAACAAAGGAACGCGCCAATTAATCTATGAATGTATGCTAGCAAAAGAAGATCGCACACACACTAAATATAAAAGAAGCATTTACTGAGTATAGTTATACTGCCAGCGGTACAGCAAAACAATACATATTGTCTTGAATAAACTCTAAATTTCAGACCATATGAATGAAACTATTACGGAAGTTCACCTTTCAAAGGTCTCGGCTGACTATCAATTCCTTGCTATTTTATTCCGACTGTGAAAAATCAATGCTTGTCTTTGCTATGAAAATGACTTTCCTGCAAGTTTCGATGCAGTCAGAAAAGAATGAGCCACAAAACTATTTTATACCACCCTGAGGTTGCTGCAAAACTAGCGCAACTTACGTGGAAATATATACCCGTGGGGAGATTAGATCTTTGTGGTAAAAATTGATCGCACTCAGAATTAAGAACCTCAGTCATTCGACCGTGTCCGTGTTCCGAGTATTTTTGAAATTCTGGTGAGAGAGACTGAAAGAAAAACTATTCACCAACACTACCCAAGCCTTTCTCTCTCACCAGACTTCCCTTTCGCCGGCACCGCAGGTTTACAAAATACCTTCGGGTGTCTGTGTTACAATTTATGAATTCCTCGGATCTAGGATCTACTATATCCGATATTTTTAATCAATGAGCTCAAACTTTGCCATCCTGAAATCATGAAAGCATATGGGAATATTTGTCGAGCTACTGGTTTCAAACTTGAATAGGTATTCAAAACGTTTAAAACGAGGTCATCAAAATGACTTGAGGAAATGTGTGTATGAAATCTGAAATTAGTAAAATGACATGCCCTAGCAGCACAGCGCGTTGAACACGATAGCCGGCCCCATCTGCCCAATTTCGATACTGAAGGCCGGAGCTCGAGGCCATGGGAAGGGCGCACTCCAGTCCGCATTGACCAAATGGTCCGCTGTTTAGACGGTGAACAGGAATTGGCAGCCGCGAACTGAACTATTTTCGGGCAGCTGGCCTGTCTGTGCGTGTCGTCCGTAGCACCAATACGCTGAGAATTGTATAATTTCACTAAATGCAGTTCTCAGAACCTTTTTCAGCTGGTGAATAGCTTGTTTAGCATTGGTAGAGTATTTAACTGTCACTGAGTTACTCAATTTCTTCATCCAGATGTAGTCTCGTAAAAATATTGACGTAAAATAAGATGAATAAATCTGATGTGATCTCAACAAGCTGTAACTTAGTTGCACTTTATTTTTATATAAATGTTCACCGATTTTAAATGTAAAATAGAAACATACGAGGGAAAATGACATTTTTACTGAAGCGTTCAGTTCATTCTTCTAACTCGGTAAGCGTTTTATTCAGTAGTTTTACTGTTGCAATTCTCTTAATGCAGTGCTTTAGCCTTTCAAATGAATTCGAAAACATTATTCATTTGACCTTTCGCGGATTTAGTTGCCCGGTATCATTACTCGGGATATTAGCACCCTTTATGATTCTTACTTAGATAATGGACTTGAAATTTTCCGACGAGAGTAATAGCTGCAACTGCCTTGTAATTTATCTCGCTCGCCTTTTAATTCCTTACGCCCACTAGCTAGAAATATTCAATTTACCATCAACTATCTAACGCTTCTTATTTTAGATTTTTCTCACGCTCCTGAAATACGTCTCACCACGATCCCCATAATTTATCATCGACGTTCGCTTCATTTGATAAGGAAGTTAGTTTCTTGAGAAATTTTTTTGCAAACAACGGGTACCCAACTCTTTTAGTCGACAAATG
>VOMN01026251.1:0-19209 GCA_014899125.1 Orchestia grillus
GCAAGTGAGGGGGAATGAAGGCAAGTGAGGGGGAATGAAAGTAACTGTGGGGAATGATGGCAAAAGAGAGGGAATGAAGGTAAATAAGAGAAAATGAGACCAATCGAGGGGAAATGAGGGTAAGTGTGAAGAAACGAGGGTCAGTGTGGGGAAATGAGAGCAATTGAAGGCAAGTGAGGGTGCGGGTAGAAAGTGAGGGTCAATGAAGGAAGTGATGGGAAATGTGGGGAAATGAGGGGAAGTAAGGGGACGAGATGGGAAGTGAGGGCAAGTGAGGGCAAGGCAGGGAGTGAGGGGAGGCGTAATATAGTGAGCACTAAGATATATGGCCGCCGCCGCAGAATATCGAGACTCATAAACAAAGCGTGGCTGTGGCCCTCATGGAACATCTGCGACCCTCGCTGGCCCTCGCCACTCAACCCCTCGCCACAGGCCGCAATCGGCCCGGCTCTGGCACGACCCCAGCCCGAATGCATGCAGGGCTTTCATCGTAGAGGCCACGAGCGCTGGTGTCACGCTCGAAATAGAGTGCTTCTGGCCCAATAAAGATCGCTAAAGCAGATGAGAAGCCCCTGCAGCTTCTGCACCGCCGCCAGCGACGCGCTCTCCAACGCCCTCACGTCGTGTTCCCAGCGCACTCCAACCAGAAAATTTGGACTCTGATGTATAGATTGGTGGCCCCAGTCCGGTTCACGAAAATTATCGGTGACTGGGCAGAGAACGGCTGTTTTGTGTCCGATCTGAAGATTTGACTAAATCTAAGAAAAGAAGTTTTGGTTTGAAGGAGAATGAAGGAGCAAAACAGGGAAATTTTTGGCTTCGAAAGAAAGTTCTTGAGTTTGAGCTCAAATATTTTATATAGGGACTTTTATAACGAGTACATCCCAATTGTAGACCTTATTAATCGTGAAAGTTGAACTCCATCAAGAATGTGTGCATCTTGTATTTCAACAATGAAACACTGTAACGAAGTAAAGTCCTGAATAGTACAGTAGAAATAACGCCTCTACATCAATCATTTGACTGCAGGATGTCCTAGACATTTGTAAGCTTAACAGAGTGTTTCCATGAGGGTGGGTTAGTAATTGTCCTGAAGAAATGAATACTTGGGTGACGACTCGCACTCTAACCTGCCCACAGCCCTCGAACTTACGACTTCGAGAGACTTTTCGCTCATCAGAAACTAAATTGACCAATCGTCATTCAAAATTTATTGTGGAGCTGTAATAAACTGTGCAAGCGTCTTACCTTGTGAAGCAAGTTTGTTAAATCTTTGTAATTTTTTTAACGAACGTAAAGTTTTACCGCAATAAGAAATGTTGTAAGTGATCTCGGTAGCTTTCGTGACGGTTTTTATATTGTTTCACCCCTGCATAAATCCATCAATCTCCGAAAAACGATGAATTTTGTTTTAATTTAAGAACCTAAATGTGATCAATGACATATTCCCCCATACCTTTGCGACCTTCAGTCGAAATGTTTAGATCTGCAACGAAGTGTATGAGTGACGTTTCGAAACAGCAGAGTGAAATGGCGTTTAATAGAGTGAAATGATTCAATTCCGCTCTACTTTTTGCTATATATTCGTTGGTTAAGCTTGACTTCATGATCCACAAAAGCCAATAGACTTCTCCTGGGCTCAGAAACGGCAGCCCAGACCATCACAGATGCCGCTCCCTGCCAACGAATGACCGACTACTAGGGGTTCAACCTCAGCATTTCCCGTTCGAATTCGGTCATTCCGAACATTGAATTACTGCTCTGCGTCGAATTCATTTTTTTCACTGTAGACGAGGTTGAGCAGCTATCTTCCCGGCTACGAGTAGGAAGTTTTCGCTCTGAAAATACATTTATGGACAGAGCTTGAAAATTGCTGCTGTTTCTCATGTTTATCAGAATGTAAGGAGAGATTTTCAAATCCGTGTAAAATAAAGGGGACCTGGTTCCAACTAAAAGATTTGCTTCTTTGGTAAGATTCTTGAAAGATCGCTCTGGATTTCCTGGCAACATTTTTCTGATTTATTTGATCAGTTTTTATGTGCTTGCAGTATGAAGTCGACTTTGACCAGGCTTGTTGTCAGTATTTTCAGTCTCATTGACTCGTTTACAGGTTCTCCCTACCAGCATTCTGTTCATTGTTGTCATATCACCGTGTATTTGGCCCGTCTCATGAAACTTTAACATTGTTTTTTTGTTTATTCATATCTTTAGCCTTGGCCAAGTATCGCTTTTTATTTATATCAAAATTATTTCCAAAGTGGGATATAATATAAATATTTATATTTTTTTCTAATATGACGGGAAATATTGTGCACCCTATATGCGACTTCTAAATAACATACGTTACTCTTTAATTTACAAGTCAGACTTTCCTCAGTAGTATAAATATCAGTGTCTTTAAGTTGTTACGAAGTTTATTTGCAATAGTTACACATCAGCAAAAATGAAATATTTAACAGCTTTTGATTTTTTGTTTACTAAATCGGTTTTAGAATAAACAAATAGTGAAACATTGATATAACATCGACAAAAGTCTCAGATTGTCGCCTCATAAAGCATCCAACACACAGAAACTTAGTCTTAAACGATAATGTATAAATCCTCGAACATTCCAAAGTAGCTTACGTGACAGAAATGCCATAGAACTTTTGAGAAAATAACCCACCTCGTCCATGTACTGCAGCTGATCTCAATCAATGTCTGAGAGCTGCATAAGAAAGAAGTCATGCAGCTAGTAAACTCTAACTCTAGTATAGTGAAAACTAAAGAACTGCCAGAAAGGACCAAAGACGTAATTGTTCAGATATGCATGTAAAAGTGGTTTAGGCTAAAGAAAAATTTCATCTATGCTAAAAATACCAATTTCAACCATGGGTGACGCTATTCGCCGGTTCACAGCAAATCAGTTCACTCCAAGTCTAGCACATTCAGAGCGTTCATCTAAAATTTCAAACCGTGCTGCTAAACATATAATCGATAAAGCAAAGAAGAATCCTCGGGGGACGCGATCTGAACTTCAAAATAATTTGGGACCTGCCAGGACGAATGTATTGAAAAAATGCTATTCGAGCAGTTCTTAGAAACGAGGTATTCCGTTCTCGTGCACCAAGAAAAACAACTTTTGTTGAAACAAATCCCGTCAGAAATCGTCTGAATTTTGCCGAGGTACGTTTAGGGAAACCTGTAATTTTTTGAGATGCTGTACTATGGTCTGATGAGACGAACATTGAGGTATTTGGGAGGAACTTTTGACCCTGTATCGGATATTTATTGTACCCACTGTAGGTAATAAGTTATACTGTAATATGTAAGCGGCCCTCTTCTGAGTCGTATAAGTAACACTTTAATGAACAAGTAATGCTGAAATAAATTACTTTTTTAAAAGAACGAGTTGCACTCAGTGTAAATGTACGTGTAAAACTCATTTTAAATAACCATATTTAATTTCTTATGTAACACTTTAATAAATGAGTAACACTATCTAATTCTACAAGTAACACTGATAAATAAGCGACACTATTTACCTCATAGTGCTAGGAACACTTCAAGTTTATTTATTTGTACAAATAACTTTCTAAAAAATCAATAACACTATTTACATATGCAAGTACACCTTAATAAATAACAATATTTAATTGTAGCAATAACACTTTCACAAACAAGCAAAGTTTTTCAATAACTAAAACAATCATGAGCAAATACCGCTCTCCTTAGTTAAACGGATTGTTCCCTAAAAACTCTATAAATAAATAAATAAATGTATAAATAAATAAAGTTCTTCTTGGTTCAGGAACCCGACTGGCGGTGGCTCCTCTGATAGCCAAAGCTCATGTTCGAATTCGGTCGATGCCTGCCAATTAAGCTCACTGAATGCATTCAGGTGCTGTAAATCCGTCCAGTGACATTTCTTTTTGAGCGACAGAAAACATTTCATTGCGGTTTCTGCCGCTTCCGAACCTGATATTTTGCACTTTATTCAATCGTTAATGCACAAAGATTTAAATCACAAAGGTCTGTTTTTCATGTGGGCCCAAAGGGCACAAATTTGAAGTGGATTAACGAGGTTTCTCTGTCGTATCCCTCGAGCCCTTGTTTACCAAATCGATACTCGCACGGTTTTTGGCAAGCACTCATGATCAGGGCCTACTCAGGGCAAAATTCTGTTACGCGCCGTAATTTGTTCTCGATCGTCCATAAGTCTTAATTTTAAATTCCGCGTTAAAAATTTAGACAAAAATGTGGGAAAATGTTTCCAGATTCACGGTAATATTTTTTTTCTACACCAAAAAATGTGGATAAAATTACAGTTACGGAACATGGTTCCGCCAAATTGTGTGACGAATCACCGTTGATTAGACACTACTTTTGGCAGACTCGACGTACCTCTACAGGTACACAGATGAATTAAAGCAAAGCTGGAAAGGCTGAAATGGCACCAATAGAAAGCTTGAAAATAAACGAATACGACCCTAATAAGCGGCCTTTAAAGTAGCCCTGAAAGCTTATACTCTCCAGCAAACACTCGTTTGACTAACTGTTTCTCTCTGTCAAACTGGACGAACAAATCGAGACTGTAAACTTTAATCGGGAAAAATAGGTTCGTCGAATATTGCAGAACCAGTTAAGTTTCTTTCGTAAAAAAATTGTTGCCAAAGAAAAACTTGATTAAGTACAAGCGAGTTGCTGGAATAAATATGATCATAGCTAGCGTTATTGAAACAGCAAGGCCTGACTATGGAATATATTGAAAATAACTTAGGATTTTTTGTTCTCACGCCACGGTTGTCCACTGCTCCCGCAGCATAATCTTAAACTGACTGGCCGTTGGGAAAACTGAATTCTGAAAACCGTTTCCCATGTTTGCGCAAAATAAATCATATTGGAACAGAAAATATCTGCAATGCATATGCCCCATTTGCCAACGCCCTCAAGAGAAAAGGTCAACTGAAAAATTACTCATTAAGAGTGCACCTATCACGCACCATTATGCAAATTACTCACAAACAGTGCACCTACTATGCACTATTATGCAAATTGCTCGCAAACAGTGCACCTACTATGCACTATTATGCAAATTGCTCGCAAACAGTGCACCTATTATGCACTATTATGCAAATTGCTCGCAAACAGTGCACCTATTACGCACCATTATGTAAATTACGCACCACAAACAGTGCAACTCTCAGTAATACACACGACAAGAGCCAAAGTAAACACGGCTTAGCTAAGGAAGTTGGACTGGAACACACGGTGGCAACTGAGTAACGTTGCGCCACAGTTAAGTTCCTAAATACCGAATTTGAATTCGGTGAAACTTTTGCGTTTTGACGTTAAACGTGCTTCTTTCATGTCTACGATCTCACTTTACTCACATGATGCTATTTATTTATGGTTAAACTTACCCTAATAATTCGAATATGAGAATGAGAGTGTTGACACAGAAACAAACCATCACGTAACAGTGGAATGAATCAATGCACCGAGACACCCATGGCCTGATATGCGGGGGACGCCTTAGACGTTGAACAGGGTGGTCCAGAAGTAACTGACCCTTGCGTTTGCTAGTAAATAGGATACCAAATTGTAAGGCGTCCTAGTAAAATGTGGTATCCAAATTAATTAAAAGGGTTAGTTACTTCTGCGCCTCACAATTTGGTATCCTATTTACTCATCAACCCAAGGGTCAGTTACTTCTGCGACACCCTGTATGTACACTGTGATTTCGTATGCGTCAATACGTCCTCAGTGTGAGATATTTCTGACTATGATCTACCTGATTTTTCTAAGGATTAGGATTGAGGTCCAGGCAGCTACGCGTCCCGAACGGTGATTCGTTGTCATCAAACTATATTTATGTAGGTATGAATTAATACCCGTTTTGTTCAAGTACCTTAGTCGTCGCTGTACTCTATTTGGTGTTGTATCATATTCATAAGTGTTGTTATATCCTATTTATTGTCATACCTTTTTTGTTGTTGTATCCTAGATATGAGTTGTAATGCCTTTTTTGTTGAGATACCATATTTGGGGTTGTATCATCTTTATGTGTTGTTGTGCATTATTTATTGTCATACCTTATTTGTTTGTACTCTACTTGGTGTTGCATCATATTTATACGTGTTGTTTTAACTTATTTGGTGCAGTTTCGTATTTATTCGTATTGTGCAACGCAACATATAACATTCCTTTTTTAGTACGACAATTGGTTCCCGTAGGACATTTAACGCCACACAATAGTTGTTGTCTTACCATATGTATATACAATTAGACATCTTCTCGAGCTCGTGAGATCATTTCAATAAAAACGAAAAGTATTATTGTTGATGTAATTGTTAACATTATCGTTAAATTTGTTAAAATCATTATGTAATTATTAACATTATTCTTAACATTGTTAAAATCATTGTTATATCATTGTTCATATTATTTTTAATATTGCTAATATTATTGTTAAAAGTCTTTTTCATGTTACTAATTTAATTGTTAGTATTTTGCTTTTTTCATATAAATATACTAGGCCTCGTTGTGTGTGTAGCAAAATATCATAATATTTTATGTGATCAAAAACGTTCTGAAGCTTTAAGTAGTGAGTTCAGCAGGAGCGGTTATAACCAAAAACATTAGAGAGAAATAAAGATACGCAACGAGAAAAGAGCTTTTACAATCCGCCCTCTCGCGTCAATTCTGGACGCGCGTGCATAGTCTTTGCTTGTGTTACGAACATCTGAATACAAAAATAAGTGTTATGAACACCCGAATATAAAAATAAGTGTTACGAACATCTGAACATAAAAATAAGTGTTACGAACATCTGAATGTAAAAATAAGTGTTATGAACACCCGAATATAAAAATAAGTGTTATGAACACCTGAATATAAAAATAAGTGTTATGAACACCCGAATATAAAAATAAGTGTTATGAACACCCGAATATAAAAGTAAGTGTTACGAACACCCGAATATAACAATAAGTGTTACGAACACCCAAATATAAAAATAAGTGTTACGAACACCCGAATATAAAAATAAGTGTTACGAACATCTGAATATGAAAATAAGTGTTACGAACAGCTGAACTTAAAAATAAGTGTTACGAACATCTGAACATAAAATTAAGTGTTACGAGCATCTGAATATAAAAATAAGTGTTACGAACATCTGAATATGAAAATAAGTGTTACGAACATCTGAACTTAAAATTAAGTGTTACGAACATCTAAATATAAAAATAAATGTTACGAACATCTGAACATAAAAATAAGTGTTACAAACATCTGTATATAAAAAAGTAATACGAAAATTCTAATATAAAAGTAACTAAATGAATGGTCCAAAACATTCATCTTAAGATAAGGATAATTTTAAGTCTTATAATGATATTGAGACAGTGATAACATCGTACGCAGGGATACGTAATGTACGTATGTATGGACCGACCACCAATACGACAGTTTTACTCAGTTGTTAATGCTGCGTAAATTCACATTTACACGAAACCAATACAAGCTATAGAAGAATGGCCTCCCAATAGGACCTTCGCGTAGCTCCAAAACATGAGCTAAAACGTCTGAATATGACTTTACCAAACACATGTCCTGAAGTGACTGAGCCTAAAATTCTGGCGAATAAACATTTTCGGCTCGTGGTGGCCTAGAATGCACTAAGTTAGGCCTACGCGCATGCTCGTCGTTGATTGGTCATAAATCCGAATGAGTGTAGGCCTCCTTGTGGCGGCTCCGCAGAACAGGTGTTATAATGAGACTAAATCGATGCCACCGAGCGCTGGGGAAACCCTCAGCGAGGCTATCAAGGAATTACCCTAGGGCGGAGTGAGTTCAGACGACTAGGAGATCTGGTGAGGGAAACGTGTGTACGAAACAAGGAAGAAGGGACTGTGAGGGAGTCGGGACGGTGGGAAAATAATGAAGTTTAAAGCTGGGAAGAGTGAGCGCCTGGATGTTATTTGTGTTGTCGGTGGTGAAGAGGGTCGCTAATTTTAGGGTAACTTTTAGTGTTGAATGAGGGTAGAAATGTTCGACTCAAGCGAAGGTTGAGAAAATCTTTGCTAATATCCTGAGATAGACTTATTTTTGGTAAAATATCAATATAAATCAACAAATAGCAAATAAGTTGAGAAATTCAAGTGAAAAAGTGAAGCGAAAAGATGGTGAAAAAATGAAATAGAAGGTCAAAGAGAATTCAAGAATCAACATTAAGCCGGGGAAATTAGGCAGAAATGCTGGAAGGAGTGGGTGATGCTGAGAAGGAAATGAAGAAAAACTTCACGTAAGAACACGAAGTTAGGTTGAAGAGGAAATAAAATTTTGATAAAAAATATAAAGTTAGAAATACTGACAAAAAATTGGAACACCAGCGAATCTACACGAGTATGGACATGTAAATCTGGTAAACGGAAGAGATTGAATGAATATAATTCGAGGAATAATATGGAGGGCAGAACAATCAGGAAAATAAGACTGCATCATAATGATGAAATATTCTGAAATTATTGAATATTCGTGAGTAACAAAACACAAGACTACTGCTAATTTTCCGTGCAATGCTAAACAAAGTCTTATTGCAAGTGTACATAAGACTGAAGATAATTTTCCGTCAGAAATTCGGGGGCAATCTCGTTGCAAATTAATTCGGTAGTTTGAGGGTATAATGCAAGAAAATGAAGTCACTCCTCAGTACGTTTTCTCCGTCACCGCTGCAAAGACGAATTGGGTGCTGGATGTAAAGTGACTTAAGGTGACTGAAAATTTTTCCGTTCTTACTGACAAATTCAAAGCTGCTTTCCTTTTCATCCTGAACAAATTTGAGTTTTTTTTCCCTAACAGTTTACGTTCTTTTTCTGTACCTCCAACTTACCCTGTACTTCCCATAAAAAGTCAACTCCTCTGATACTTAATTTAAAAGCTTACGCTCTGTTTTACCTGAGAAAGTTGCAGTCTTTTTCTAACAAAAGGCTACTACCTGTGAACTTCCCTATTTCTTCAAGAAAAATTTCCCTTCATTTCTACTTTCATTTTCCCCCAACAAAAAATTCACACAAAAACGAAAACCAGCCTCTTTCCGGCAGAACAAAACCAACAAAACGAAAACCATCTTTTCTGCAAGTCTCGTGCCAAGTCCCCAATGATTCCGCCTCAGATCGCTTGAGCGAAGCGACCTCAGGCCGTCGTTTATGGGCTTTTGATGCCTAAATTTAAGTATAAGGAACCTGGTCTCGGGGAAAAGATCATTTACAATCAGCGGAGGCCTCGAATTAAGTAGTTACGAAGGAAGCGTCGCCGCAGTCGTGGCACGAAGCCAAAGTTGTTCTAGAATAACTCGATTTGGGGACGGACGTCGAGTTAAGGAGTTTAAGGGCCGCGAGCGCAACATCTTTTGTTGCACAAGTTTAGCTCCATCTGAGTACCAGATCACGTCACGGGCGAATTAAATAAAACAGCCTCGTAAAAGCCTGCACGTCGCCCTGTGCTGTGGTCGGCTACTGGCTGAAGCCCGGTCACNACAACTGGTCTTAAAACGAGAGCACAACTGGTCTTAAAACGAGAGCACAACTGGTTTTAAAACGAGGGCACAACTGGTCACATGTAGGAAATAGAATGGCAAACTAGAAGTCAGGGCTGGTCTATGTGGACTGGAACTCAGGCGAGTCAATTCACAAAAAATATTATGAATTGGCAGGAATTCTCGAGCCCCAGCCAACAAGTACGACCTTACAGGTACTTAAGCAGCAATAAATTGCTTGTCACTGAGCTGCCCGTGACCCCTAATGCCTTATTTTTAATAATCATAACGCTTCGTTTCGTGTTTTGCATGCACCAGTCGGTATTTTTCAACGCTCACGAGGGTGAAAAAGGTTTTCAAATTAGAGAACTGAATGTTTGGACTGAGTTGTGTTTGAGTTGAGTTTGAAAATTAGATAACTGAACTCAACTGAAAGTGCTCACACTTTCAGTTGAGCATGCGGAAGCTCTGTTGATGCGACATCCCATGTCCACGATACTCTTGGTCCCAGCGCGTTTAATTTTTATCGAGAAGGGGAAAAATTCCTGACTTATGAAAATATCACAGATATTGATAATGATACTCCATAGATATTACAACTATTTGATCGAGATATTTTATAGATATTACAGATATTTGATCATGCAAATGGAAACCATGATACGAGTTGGTGCTTATGAGGCAGCGTCCTCTCTCTTATATCTGAACACATAACGGCCTCTGGTACCCTATTAAATTAAATGGAAACGGGTGGGCACGGTTACAAGCAGCTACGCCATCAAGCCATTAGCGTCATCGGAGATTCAGCAGTACGAATAATGATGAAACAGGAAAGTCATGACCAGTCCACGTCGTGATGTCAAAAAAACTCGACACACACACCACAACACCACACAATACCACATTACAACACAACACCGCATCACAAAGCACCACCACAACCCAACACAACACAACACTACATCACCACACAACACGGGATCACAACACACCACCGCAACACCACCTGCGGCCGCCGCGTAAATAAATGATTTGGTGCGTTCGCGAAACGGTGTCTCAAATTGGATTATCTGGAGCGCCGTGCTGAGGGTGCCTGGAAGGCTGCGTTCCAGGCCGAGACACGTTGAGATCCAGCTGCTGCATAGCACCTGGAACACGGTCCAGTGCTAAATCCAGTGGCTGGAACACGGTATAGCACCTGGAACACGGTCCAGTGCTAAATCCAGTGGCTGGAACACGGTATAGCACCTGGAACACGGTCCAGCGTTAGATCCAAAAGCTGGAATTCAGCCCAGCTTTAGATCCAGCAGATGGAAGACGACATATGCAGCATGGGAACACGGCCAATCATTCAATCCACCAGCTGGAGAATGGACCTACATATGTGGAGTGCACTGGTCGTCCGTAAATGCAAAGTCAACGTTCGTGAGATAACAAGCAGAATAAACCAAAGAGATATTGAACATCTGCCGCAGCTGAATCTGCAGTTTGGGTCTCCATGAGGAGTACTCTTGCGAAAAACGGAAGAGATTCAGTTACGTGAGTTATAGTCCATTGGAAAATGATGGAAAATGGACATTCTCATCTAAAACATACTAACACGTGACGATGTAGTAACGTCTGATGTTGCATATGCGTGTATCTAAATAGACACACGCATGCACATGTACATCTTGTACTTGGATGTACTTGAAGATGTTTCGGCCGTCACGCCGAGGCCACACTGGGGTGCCGCCGCTTTGTGTGCAAGGTGTGTCTTTGCAGATCTGCGAGCTGTTGAATGAGGCCGTTTCCCTCTGCCATTTAATGATAGTGAAGCAAGAGAGGCGTATCAGGGATAGTTTGTAGGAAGTTATCTACGCACACTTCTCTGCATACAAATACACGTGTACACACACGTACGCAGGCACATCTACACACACTTCTCCGAATACAAGTACACGTGAACACACTCGTACGCTTACACGTCTACTACACACACGTCCTGCCCGTGCACTATGTGCCAGAGGGAAGGGCAGATCAACCAGAAATTCAGGCTCGTTATACCCTCAGATGACCCAACTCGAACTTCTCCCAAGACACCAAAATTCAACCAGCCTTTCATTTTCCGACGGGCAAAGACCGCAAAAGTAAAAATAGTTAAATTGAATCAGAATGTTTGCCGTGGCCTTTGATAACGGACTGGCCTGTAGAAGTGAGACTTGAGTCGTGTGAACCGTTTTTAATGCATAAATACCTACGCTCCGAAGCCTTATTTGACTCAACTGTTGCTTCAAAAATCGACCGGACCACTCACTCTCAGTCGGAAGACGTCTGCTCAGTCCAGCCAAACGTGCGAGAACGACGCGCTGAGTTGATGCTTTCATTTTTTATCTCTTTGCTTGCTCGTCATGATTATTGCTTGCATAATGAATAGGAATGCCGACATACAGAGAAACATGGTTACTAACAAGCGTTCCAGAATACGCAGATTCTATCCCTAGTGCTAAAGAAAGGAAGTGATTTGAAAAACTCTGATTTGTCAGCCAGGAACTCACAGCACTAAAGATACGTAATTAGAATTTGCAGTACAGGCACAGTTGTTCCTTGTGTGTAGCGCTAGAGTGGTTCCCGAAAACACCCACTTTATCTTCTCATTTTTTTCTTATAACACGCTCTATTTGCTTCTTATGATACAGATATGTTTCATCCTTTTTGATGCTCGCTCTAGTTGATAACGCTCTACGCGGGAGACGACTGTAGAGCGATTCTTTGCTGGAATCTATCTAGCGCTTTATGCAGAGGATGATTGTATACCTGCTTATGAATAAACAACATTATTCCATGCACATTTACGAACATATGTACGTGCACATGTATATAATAACACTTACACAGAGACGCTTGCAGTCCCGTCAATCAATCAATGAATTTCACATATTTTTATTGCCTCAAAACCCTACTGCCATGTTGCTCGTGTACAGAAAATCCCTCAGCTGCAATTTTCTTCAGAAATTGCGAGGTATATTGTAATAGGAAACAAATTTCCAGATTTCATGCGTGGTCATGAAACTGATACTTTTTGGAACATTGCTTTAGGAAATCCCTTTTAGGAAGGATGTACGTAGACGGAGACGTTCCTTTCGTGCGTAGACGGAGACGTTCCTTTCGTACGTAGACTGAGACATTCCTTTCGTACGTAGACTGAGACATTCCTTTCGTACGGAGACTGAGACGCTCCTTTCGTACGGAGACGTTCCTTTTGTACGTAGACTGAGAGTTCCGTGCAGGAACGTTGTTCCGATCAGCAACTTTCAGGAGCAGGCAGAACTTTCTTTTCGTGCAGGAACGATTTTACAGGAACTTGGGAGTTTCCTTCGTACGGAAACTGAGACTTTCCTTCCTTTGAGGGAAGACGTACCCAGGCTGTGGACAACAGCAATACCTTCAGGATTAGGTTTAGTGAATTGACAGGTTATTTTAGTGTATTGACAGGTTATTTTAGTGTATTGACAGGTTATTTTAGTGTATTGACAGGGTATTTTAGTGTTTTGACATGTTATTTAAGTGTATTGACAGGTTATTTGGTGTATTGACAGGTTATTTTAGTGTATTGACAGGGTATTTTAGTGTATTGACATGTTATTTAAGTGTATTGACATGTTATTTAAGTGTACTGACAGGTTATTTCAGAGTACTGAGAGGTTATTCTAGTTTATTGACATGTTATTTTAGCCATGAGAAGGTCGCTAGCTGTGACGTCACACGGCGATCCATCTTCAGCTAACCGAGTGACGTCATTCCTAGTTTCCTACCCCACCCGGCCCCGTGGCAGGCCGGCAGGGTCCTGTTCACCACTGGCAGCCCACACGAGTGATGTACAACATGTGCAGCGGTATCATCACTACGGCAGACCCAGCCAAATCTCGGCCACCAAATGCCAGTCGCAAGTCAGTCAGAGGTCTGGGAGATTTGAGATTTTCGCGAGTTGGTGATGCAAGGCATAATTTATGGCCTTGAATATATCTATTGTCTCGAAAGCATTCTCGTAGAAAATAACTTTCGTAAATTATATATTTCTTAACCAAGGTGCCCCTGCGTACGCATGACGGGCTGCTACTTCGTTCCATCGTCTTGTTTAGCAAATATTGCAATGGATGCAACGAGGAGAAAGAAACATATATTTTTGCTTCAATTAGGTTATGTCTAGTGTATTGCTGACAGACGAGAATCATGCAGCTAATATTTTGCTTAATTTATAATTCTTCAGCTTATTAGAGGTCAAGAATTGCATATATCATTTATAAAACGGAACGGGCCTGTCCGGGATTTGAACCCGGGACCTCTCGCACCCAAAGCGAGAATCATACCCCTAGACCAACAGGCCATGAGAAGAATAGATATAGAGTTTATATATATTATACCTGTTCTAATCCTCTTGACAATATTATGTATATTAGAAGCGTTTTAACGCAATGACAACCAACAAACGCGTGTTCCTTGCAAATGACCCAGCTGTGAGTCCTTCTTTAAAGTTATCTTATGACCGCGAATTATCTAGTGTAATACTAAAACTCTGGTCGTCTTGCTTGTTTGCTTGAAACNGTTTAATCCTGTATTGTGGATACCGACTCAACTGCACAGGATATATTACTGGAGACGGCATGATTTTGATAAATTTTATTTGACCTAACGGTTCACGTGTTGTCTAGTAATCTCATAAACATGGAAAGTTAATTGTGAGCGATATATACGGAAATTTTCATTCTTCTGATGTGAACTTGAATAATTCCCTATATTAAATTCACAAAAAAATTCACGGCAATCTCCAATTACAACGGTATTGAATCACCATAAGCACATTCTTATTTTTATAGCTCTGAAAGCTACCACCTGATTGAAACTACCACATTTATCACACGCTGTAATATCAAGTCTAAACGGCAGCGTGGGGTGGGAATCGAACACCAGCTTTACGCGTGGCAGGCGAGTATTCTACCACTGAGCCTACGACGCCAGTCAAATGGTTGACATAGTGCTTATTATCATTTTTAAAAACGGTATTTAATATTGATATTGGTGGCACGTTTCTGAAGTGCTACATTCGTCTCTGATGACGTTTAAAATTTTACTTCAAAATTACGTACTTGCGAGAAAGTATTTAATGCCAACGAGGAATAAGAAGAAATTTGAAAAATAAATCAAAGTTGTAGTGAAAACATAAATGCTGGGTATTATTTTGTCGTAGTTATCGATCATAATTATCTACAATTTCACACGAGTGAAGATTTAAATATCTAGTACCATGGGTCATAGGACGTATGAATACATATTTGAAAGTGAACCTGTAACCAAGTGAGTCTACAGCATCTGTAAGTAAGAAGCGCCCAATGGAGGTGCACAAATGAATTCCAGATCTCAATGTTAACACGCATAAATATTTAAGCAACAAATTAGTGAACGGGGCACTTGTTGAGCATAGAAATTTTCGCAGAATTTTAATCTAACATCCACTCTTTATTTCTCAAAGAACTAACATCCACACTTGACTTTTTCTTGATTAGATCTGATTCACTCTTGATTTCTTCTTGATTTGATTCAACTCCAGGCTTGATTTCTTCTTGAGTTGATCTAACATCAACACGTGATATCTTCTTGATTTGATCTACCATCCACGCTTGATTTCCTAAAAAACTTGGTTAGGCTTATAGGTCCCGCAGACGCAAGCTAGGTGATCAATTCTGAGTGAAATTATGAACACAAATTAAAAGATTGTTCCGTTACTGAAATAAATGAGAGCATTTATCTTGAGTTACCGAACATATGACTCGAAAAAAAAGATCGTTTGATTGTATTTCTAAATGTTATGCACGAGTTACTTAAATGTAAAAAATATATGAAAACTGTAAGATAAAGAAGATCCATTGCAATCACCATTCGTCGCCGTTGTCCTAATTCTGTATAGCTACCATCAACTGTTTATAAAATAGGACGTCATTCTTTAATAAAATAAGATGTAAGTAATGTTAAAAGAGAGATGCGTGAGCTACTTTAGAAATTACTGTCCGATTAGCCAGATGGTTAGAGAAATAAGGCGTCTAACTACTTAAAACTAATACCTTATTAGTCCCGTTACTAAAGAGACATGACGTACACTTTCTTTAACACTTTGACTACGAATCTCCACATAGGTAAAATTACATGCTCTAAAATATCTCTACTGTGAATGTATAATTAAGGATTTTGTTTTGACAAATTTGGTTATCCTATTAATTTTCTTTCTAATCAGAACTAGCTTATTCGATTGATGAGCAAAAATTTCATGAAAACTAGAAAATTTGTATCTTTACATGATAGTGCTTTGGTTACGTTAGGTAAGGTTTGATGATCGCGTGTACCATATATGACCTACTTCGAAGTCAACGTGTTAAACTACTACCTAATTAGTGGCATACCAGAGATACAAAACGTATAACTACTTAAAACTCATCCCTAATTAGTGATATTACCAACAAGACGTATAACTACATAAAACTTACACCTAATTAGTGACATTACCGGAAAGACAAGACGTACAACTACTTAAAACTAACACCTAATTAGTGACATTACCAGAAAGACAGGACGTACAATTACTTAAAACTAACACCTAATTAGTAACATTATCAGAAAGATAAGACGTACAACTACTTAAAACTAACACCTAATTAGTGATATCACTAGAAAGACAAGACGTACAACTGCATAAAACTGCCACCTAATTAGTGACGTTACCAGAAAGACAAGACGTACAACTACTTAAAACTGCCACCTAATTAGTGACATTACCAAAGAGACTCCCTACATGTTACTAGTGTCACAACCTAGCACCATCACCTCAATCACTCATCACTTGATATCATAGGCCTCCCTCCCAGCGCTCGGGTCAGATTAGTCAAAGCTGGGGGCCGGTCGCCCAGACCGTCGTCCCGATTCCCTCCCTAATAGGCCGGGCCCATAGTGGCCCATTCCCACGGCTGAACGGTGCTGTAGGTCATCATTTCTTTATTTGGCGTGTAATTTGGGACGAGGAACGTCGGTCCCGTTCCTCCGGTCGTCCCGAGCTAACGGCACCGCGCTTGATAGGCGTGAAATTTGCGCCTGGTACGCCACGCCGACGAGGACGAACCAAAGAAATGTGTTTGGGTGAGTGAAGCTTGGTCTAATTTTACCAGCTGGAGGACGCCGACGCTGTTCCGTCAATACGTCGTAATGACGCCACGTCATTAATACAAGACAACCAAGATACGTCGTGTCGTAAGTGTTCCGATTCATATCACCCAACGATGTCAATACTCCGTATCATGAATACTGTTAAAGGTATAGATAATCCACATCATAAGTATTCAACGTTATAAATTCTCCCCCATCATAAATACATCACGAATTATAGATGATCCTCGTCACAATTTTTCCACATCATATATGCTCTCCACCATCAGCACTTCATTAATGAAAGTACTCCACACAGCTCAGACTGAGTCACACGCAGCGGATGTGTACATGAACCGAAGCAATTTTACAACTCTGTCAAAAATGAAGCTTAAAATTGTATCGAGGGTGTGCGTGAAAAAAAGCATTATTATTCTCGTTAGATATGCGTACTTGAAGTATTATTTAAACCACGAATTTTTTAAACTGATTGACCATTAAACACAATGAACGTTTATGGATGCACAGAACGGATAAAACACACGTCGATGGATACAGAAAGCGTATAGACGGGATACGGTATCACTGATACGGCCATACGCTCAATTATTGGTTGTTAAAGTCGGCGTATGACGTCATTTCGCACCACCCCATCCATCCTCCCGCGAAGTGGCGACGCGTCACAAGAAGTCGGCAAAATCAATCCCCAAATTTCGAGGGAACGCCAAATGAAGCCACGGGATAACGGTCTCGAGATGCTCACGCTGCATCACAGAGCACAGTCCCCACGCCAGCGCACGGCCCTGATCAGTGCGACTGTTTCACTTTAATGGTCTGATGAAGCTGCCTCCACGTGTGCACGTGAGCTGCCTCCACGTGTGCACGTGTGGGGCCTCCACGTGTGCACGTGAGCTGCCTCCACGTGTGCACGTGTGGGGCTTACGTGCGCTGCACGTACGGAGCTCTGGGGATACTTGGATACTTGGATGGCCGGGGATACTTGGTTAGTTGAATGTTGGATGTTTGGGGATACTTGGTTGGCTGGATGTTTGGGAATACTCGGATAGATGGATGTTAAGGGATACTTAGTTAGTTGGATGATTGAGGATACTTGGTTAGTTGGATGTTGGATGTTTGGAGATATTTGAGTAGTTATAATTTTGCGGATAGTGGGATGTCTGGAGATGTTTGAACATGTGCATGTTTGTAGACATTTAAATAGTTCAATGTTTAAGGTTTGCTGTCGCTGGTTCGTTATGGCCAGTTCGCTGCAGAATTATTCGTTATCGTAATTATTCGTCAAAAAATTAATCACTGATCATACTACGATCGTCAAACAAAAGCGATTACATGACCTTCCCACACACACACACACCACCTCCGTTCGAAATGAACGCTTCGGACCGATGAGTCTGAAGTGGCAGTGTCTAGAGCTCTCGGTGAGTGCTGTGGGGACGCCAGGACGACTCAATAGAGACTGGAAAAAGATGTCGATATTCACGCGTAATCCGCTGTCTATTCAGACCGCAGGTGAATTGCTTGAATAAGCAGAGAAAGTTCAGAGAAAATTGGCGTTAGCAGACCGCGAGTTTTCCTTCTGATATGTATATGAAACATATACGCACGCTCTGTGTGTATATATATATATATATATTTTTTTTAATCTCCATGGATACGAAATACACTCTTCGTGTCATATTTTTTCCTTTCGATGGTCAGTACATACACATTTAAAGTCAAATATGACATCCAATGACCCTTTGATGCATCATTTTTGACTCATTCATTCACAGGCGTTGCCACCAACACATCCTGTAACGATCTTCAAAAATCACTCATTTTCTACCCCCGTCCTACATATCCATACTTTAAGGCTTACTAGTCTAACATTCAAAATAAGATTTCCCCTCTGAGGTGCCCTTGTTCACTTCATCCATGCCTTTATATTCAAAAAGCCTCCCTTCACACACCTTTATAGCCAAAGACTCCTCATTTCTCCATCCTTCAAGTCAATATATCCGAAGACCCCAGTTTTTGTTCGTAAAAATCCCTGCCTTTATTTTAAGATCCCTGTCTTCTTATCCAAAGATCCTAGCTTTAATGTACAAAAATCCATCACTCCCACAGCCCCCAAGCCTTCATATCCAAAGGCCTTTACATCCAAAGTCCCCAGCCTTCATGTCCAAATTTCCCTCACTCCCCAGACCTTCATATCCAAAGGCCTTTACATCCAAAGTCCCCAAACTTCAATGTCCAAATTCCCCTCACTCCCCAGTCCTTCACATCCAAATGCCTTTACATCCAAAGACCCCAGACCTTCATATCCAAAGGCCTTTACATTCAAAGTCCCCAGCCTTCACGTCCAAATTCCCCTCCCCCCCAGCCAGACACCCCCAGCAGGACGGCCGCAGACCACGGCCCAAATGAAGACAGACTCGCCCACACCCGTGTCACGTCGGTCTGTGTTCTCTTCCGCAGCCACATCGCTGTCCGCTGCGCCTGACTCTCGCTGCTCCGGC
>VOMN01026260.1:0-71245 GCA_014899125.1 Orchestia grillus
GTAAATGTGAGTTATAGAATCTATAAAATAAGTATAGATATATTCACATATGAGCATTTTCTAGAATCTCCTTTCTCTGAGATTTCCTTCCAAACCATGTAGGATTTTAACTC
The DNA here is from genome assembly GCA_014899125.1 of Orchestia grillus. NCBI lineage: Eukaryota > Metazoa > Arthropoda > Malacostraca > Amphipoda > Talitridae > Orchestia > Orchestia grillus. The sequence goes on from VOMN01026260.1 coordinate 114, forward strand.
TCACGCCTGACCTTGTACGGACTGTCAATATGAAAAACTTACATTGATTATAATTTTTTTAAGCATTCGGAAAGTTTATATCGTCTTTTAATTAAACTAAGTACCATTTCTCAAGTAGCGCATTATTTCTTCACAAAACTGCCCGACAATTTGTGCCGTGCGTAAAACCTGAAGATAAATACAGTGTGAATCTTGGCAGAGTTTTTACAAGAGTATCAACGTGTAGGTCTGTAACTGCATGTTTGTGGGCACCCATCTGTCTCGCAGGTGTTGTAGAACCTGCATTACAAGGTCCAGAGGAATCTCAGAGACCAGTCTCTTTAATGGAGAAACACTGCAAAACCAAGTGCTTGATGCACGACATCAACTCCCTGAATTGCTTCATCTACTTTCACCGTTTCGGCCAGGGAATTTTTTACACTCCCAACGCTCATGAAAGAATTCACCGCCGCAATTCTTTTACTCTAGCGTCAAATATTGTAATTCGATTTCCCATCACGGATGCGGCCAGCCAAACACGACAGCAGTCCCAGACTCGTTTCTATTTACTTCGCTCAGTTTCTACCATCTACTTCTCTCTCTTACTTCCCCCTTCGAGGCACGCCCTCTGCCCCTGCCACCTCCCCGCCACCATGCCAGCGCCCACCGTTTGTAGGACTGGTTTTCCCCAGAGAAAGGAAGGCGGTCGCACAGTTACGACTCCTTCACCTGCCGACAGCAGGAGACGGGGCTGAGGAGCCAGGCGCTGGCTGGAGAAACGCTCATGTACACAATGTGCTCGGTGTCCCAATCATGGGCCGTACGTGTTTAGGTACCATTTATGCATCAATTTACGAAAATAATTAAGTAGCGCTTCGGCATGACCAATTGTGTCACAACTTGAAATGATAGAGCAATGTTCATGCTAAAGGAGTATGGCTCTACTGAACTAGGAACTTGCTGTATTCTGATACCATCGCTCACAAAAACTATCGAGTGACTAAATCCATGTCAGTTAGATTGCGGAAAAAAGTCAGGGACACAAATGTATATTTTTAGGTTATAAACAAGTGTGATATGTCATAAATATTTATGAAATGTTCAGATCGAACGTTATATCCTTTCAAATTAAAATTCTATGCTAAATCATAGTTATTACACGGCATTAGATAAGGGATTCGCACTGTACTTTGGTTTTTATCGTTCACCTCTTACTTTCTCTTCTTCCCCAAAATAGAATTGGGAGCTTCAAATTGTAAGCCCGTCGAGCATTCTCGAAATTTAGTATTGAAAGATTTAATTTTATAAACTGTCAATTGACCGATAATTTTTATAAAAATTCGATGATATGTATGTTGAACTAGTGCACGTAAAATATTAACAAACTACACTACTGCAGGCAACAAACATTCACGGCCAGGAGATTGGGCTACTTGTTTAAGTTATTAAGCGAATCGCGTTGTGCAATTCCATTCTCTTTTGCTTTCTATATTATTCTTCACGTGTGACTGATCAAGAAACAAGTGCTCAGTCGTCAGAGTCTCATCACAAAAAAAACTCTAAAAGCACAGGCGCAACTCTTCAATGCGCTCCAGAAGCATGATTTCCCGTTATCGCAGTTATATCAGCACAGCACCATCGCGATAATGCTCGGAATTTCCTTCGTAAGCTAAAGAGCGAGCGCTCAACCTTCCCTTGAGGCAGTGGCTCGACCGCAGTCGGAGTCTCGCGCTTCCGTCCGTCACACGATCCGTCCGCGTGTTCCTTCGTTCCGCGTCTGAACGCTCCTCTCTCGGGACGACTCGTTGTACTCAACCACTGTTGCTGAGTAACAACAGATGATGGTGACCTTGGTTCCACAAGGCGGCTCAGTTTTTGCGGAGCTCTGCCTAATTCTTGCCAGTAGCAGTGTGCCATTGGCTGATGCATTCTTTCATTCCGTTTGGAAGGAAGACTAGGAGCGAAAAATACAGTGTGCTACATTAAGTCACGGTGATCATCTGTGTGTGCCCTTGGAATGATTTCAGTAATTCCAGATTTCAGGAGCAGTAATAAAACTAAATCAATGAGTGAAAATAGTCACGTTATACTCGATGTTTTTACGACTTTCTAATGACAGTGACCGTAATTTACTAGATTTTTTAAAATTCGTTCGACTACGTAAGTTCCTTTGACCATTTATTAATTTGAACGTTGTACACTCTCTTTTATTTGAAACTGAACGTGGACTTTAAGATACCTCTATGGCAAAACGGGGACCTATTTATTCAAACGTGTCTGAGCGTTCAATGAAATTTTTCCTTGCTTATCGTCAGCGAGTTAATACATTGAGGCTCTTCTGCATCTCATTAATTCGTTCATGGAAAGATCAAAATCATTTTTTGTTGCACCCTTCCTTTTAGCTACCGATAGTTTGTCTGTCTTAATTTCGTAAATTTATGGATAGCATCTCTCTGTAAAATAAGACATAGTGGATACTTTGGGCCTAGAACTATATGTATTATTTTTAACACATAAATTTTTCATCCTTGTGTGTATTGTTTCATACATCAAAATTTTAACGTTTTTTGAAAACTTTCAAGAACTAGACACGTTTATATATTAGCCTCCTTCTTGTGAACTTATTGTGAACGTCAGATTCATCATTTTTACATTTGCACGGTGATAACTTTAATTCGGAGAATTTATGTTGCTTATTCTACTGAACGTCCGTAAAATAAAATGGGAAATAGCAATGAGTTAAAATTCTAGTTAATGAATATCAATTTAGTGCGCAAGTTATGTGCATCAATTTGCTATATATATGTATGAACGTGACCTATAACAAGCTATCAATCCCATAATGCACTACTCTCTTTTGATGAACTATGAGACGGCTACAACTGAATTGTGCAGTTACTAACATCGCTTTAACAAGTAGTAGGAATAAAATGTCCATCTTTATCTAGTAGCAAAGGAGTTAGAATCTTCATCAAAAGAGTGCATAACCATATACTGCACCAACAACTTCGTACTAGAATCGGGTTTTCAACTGGAAAATGATACTCAATCCGCCTTATCCTGCGAATATTACTCTATCTGATTTTCATCTTCTTTGGAGTCTAGGTAACTGCTCTCCAATGAAAAACCGAAATTCTAGAAATAAGTTCGTCATGAACTGAATTTTTTTTACTAGAAACACAATTATCATACTTTTATAAATGAGGCATAAAAAACTGGGAGCAAGGTGGCAGAGATTGTTCACAAGAATGTTCTATTTATTAGTCTGAATTAACTATACTTGCATTCTTTTAAAAAGGACAGAACTTGTACTGCGACCGGATACCTATCTACCTACCTACCTACCTATGTACCTACGTGTCACACTAATTCCATTTATTGCTGAAGTCTTACGTCTTTCTCAAACTCTTGTCAAAATTACCCCACTGCTTGCCCTCGGTTACCTGTAGTGTGTCTAAAATTTAGGGTGAATTCAATGCAACAAAATTTTGATATGTAACTCGTGTGTTTGGAGAGTGGAGAATACCTTCAGCCTCTAGTTCTTAGAGAGGGATTAGAAACGGAGTTTGAAAGCTTGAAAGCTTGAATTGGCATACATCCAAAGGCATCTACAAAAAAGATGCTTCCATGATTGTAGTTTTACCATGAACCAGTTGTAAAATATGATTCAAAGCATGGATATTAAGTCTGAGAGGGTTGCAAAAAATGTTACCTGTAGTTATAATAACTTCTAACCGTATGAATGAACAAGTATGAAGTATTTCTTGACCATTGATGATAAAATTTTATGTGGCTTTGCAAACAATGGCCACGGTCTTACAGCATGTGTTAAGGCATTAGTTAACATTCCAGAGAAAAACATGGAGGGCGTGAGGGTCAATGGAGCTTTTCGGCAGAATGGAAGGAAGGTTTTACTTTTTCGACTCCTGATTCTACGAACAAAAACGTTCCTTGGGCTGACAGAAATCAATTCATGTTTGTCGAAGATATGGCACCATCTCACAGCCAAAGGTCCTCTGAGTCGACCGGGCAAAAAAAAGAACCTCTTGCCGGAAATCTCATGGTCTACATCCAATCCATATCTCATTAATGTTTTTGTTTGCTACTCATAGTCGCTTTTAAAAAAGAGGTTAGCAACTAAGTTTAAAAATTCCTTTAGAGAAGTGGAAGAATGATTACAAAGAGGGCTTATCGATGAAGAAAAAAAAATCTGAAGAAAAGATTTCAAAAATATCGAGACCATTAAGATCTATGCTGATGCATATGTCTTCGTCCGCGGGATTTGAAAAATTACCGCTGCTCAGTAGCATGCGCAAAGAAAACAACACTTTCTGCCGCGGGACTCTGTGGTAGTTTAAGATTTTAGCCCATATGTTTTAATCTACCCTTTTCTTTCTGTAGTAAGAGAGCTTAGTGAAAAACTGACCTCTAGCACAAGAGTTTTCGTTGGCTTCTTTAGTTTTGTTGCACCTTTTTGTTTTAAGAGGTGCGTACACAATGACATTTTGCTGGCCGTATGCAGTCGGCTGTGCTAAAACAAGACATAAAAGTGAAGGTGTTACAACGCCAGGAGGGTGTTTTATAAAAATAGCTGTTGTGGGTAGCACTCACTGTTTTAAGTTTTAAGGTAATTTGGCTTTCTCATTTTCAGTTTTTCTTTTCTATTTCATTTCTTTTATACCATTGCTTGCTATTGGGCGAAGGGCAACCGCTGCGAAACCCGTATTTAATATCCCTGTGCTATTAACACAGAACGGCAACTGCTTCTAGGCCAGAAAATGTTGCAAGGGATCGTCAGCACATTAAGGCAAAAATGTTCTGGGAAGATATTTTTCCAGTTACTTCCCGTAAAAATCTGGAGCCTGAACTAATAAAAAATGTACAGAGAGAAAGAAATTATTACTAAATTAACATTACTGATTGGCTGAACTAGCAAAAATGAATAAATGCTTGCAAATCATAGTGGATTTCAATACAACCAGTAAATATGTAGATAATGATGAAATTAATAAAATATATACTGAACCTTATGGTTTGAAATCACCGTAGTAGCTTGATGAGGATCTATCTATCTGTTCTACGTAGTTGGGGCATTCGTTCTAAAATCGGCCTTTGCATCAGCTTTACCTGTATATATTGTATTCCCTTATAATACAACTTGCAATAATCTTTACAGAGTTTGAATGTGATGCTATTTTAAATTGAGGAGGAATGGTGAGCAAATCATGACTGTAACAATAATAGTAATGGAATTATTCGCTCTTATACTTTTTGCTACCAGATTGTTCCCCTGTGTTCCAAAACATCCAACATAGATCGAACAATCGACTAGAGTAGTAATATTAAGTGAACCTAGTACTATTTAAATGCATCTTTTAACAACATAGAACATTTCATTCAGTGGTGATGGCTCCGTATTCACACGGCATGAATATGAAAAAGATTTGTATTATCGACAACTGTATCATTCTGAACCAAATAATGACGTCACCACGCGGTCCTCGGGTTCTTATTGGAAACTTCAAGCCGGCTGAAAAAGATTCTACAATTCTAGCATTGACCGAGTGAGTATGTTCGTGTGAATTCTCTTAGACTGCATTTGTGGCTAACTTTGGAGATTGATTAACGTTTTTTTGGTTCTGAAATGCAGAGTAACTGCATAAACTGCATTATGTACATGTACTGACTCATTTTAGGCTTGGCAAATGCAACTAATACAGGTATTATTTTTCTTGAGTACATTTGTCATTGAAATAATTTACGTTCATAATATCCATAATATCATACATCTCTAGTGACTATAAAATGATTAATTTGAGCACTTTAGACGACAAGTTATAAAACTTGTAAAACCGAGGAAAACAGTTGTATTTTGTCTTTCATTAAGTGTAGAAACTTCTATGTCATTAAATGCAAAGAAACAGTGACGCTTGGAAATGTTAGAACAAAAGGATTATTGAAATTTAGAGCTCATTTTTATGAATTTAATTCTGATGAAACATAGTAGGTAAATGGTAAGGAAAGAGGAGACCGACATTATCCTTAGTTACCCAACTTTTAAAGCGGCTTGATCAAGGGTCTACTATGGATGGAAGTTAGACACTGGGCAATAATTTTCTTCATTGAAAGTTGTTAATTTCTTAATACCATAAATTATTTGCTAGCGATTACTTTCTAGAATAAAACCTACCTTAAATACAAAATTACTTCTAAATACTTATCTCTAATGAACGCGCTGCTGGGAGTGCTCTCACGGACACAAGTATTTGGCGCCGATGGCGGTGTTTCTGTAATAATAGTTCTTTCATTTTTAATATCATGCTCAAAGAGCTTAGTTTGACCGTGGCTCGGCAGCACACTGGAAATATGCGTTCCGCTTACAATGGGGGAAGTCAGAGTTTGATTTCCGTTTGAGCACAAGGATTTTCCGGGAAGCAGCGACTGCTTCCCGTTGAAAAGAAAGATTAAACCTAACACCTCTCACGCTTCAGAAATGTAAAGCAATGGAAACCTAATAATAAACAGTATGTTAACCGTGTTGGAATAAGCAAAGTTTATTTTTAATCGTGTATAGTTTCTTTCTTTCTCTGTAACCATTAGTTAGTTTGTTTGGAGCCACATTATGCCCCCTAAAAGATACTTTTCGTACGTAAGCATATATGTAGGTATATGTACCATAAAGCATTCAAAGAGCTCGAGGCCTCAAAACTGAATGTTTTGCTTCAAAAATGATCCAGTGCAAATTTCCTTACGTAAAAATCCATTGAAGCAAGGATATGAGCAATGAATCCGTTGAAGTCACCGAGGGTTGAAATGTTGACTTCGTTGCGTAGAAACACACAGCTGTGGAGTCTTTCTGGAAATCTATAATTTGCTTGGGCTGCATATCTGCGGCGGTGTTGGTGGAAAAGCCCTTCATCTCACTTCGCAGGGCTGCTCAAAATAATGTACAGGGTTTTACCAGAGCGGATGAAGTTTGTTTGAGGAACAATTTTCTCTGGCATTTGCTGCTAGGTCTAAATAAACCAAATTGTGGGAAACTTCAACCGTCATGAAATGAGTCATTGATTAATAAACAGGGATTTTTGTCAAAACAGTAAAATTAGATCATTGTTGAAATAGCGTGATCTCACTCACTCCCTGGTTGAGAATGATCATGATTGAATGATATTCTCTGAGTCGGAGTTTAGTTTTACGCGTCACTTCAATTAAAATATTATAACTATTCTAGTGTTGATCAAAACAAGGAAGCTATCGCGTAACCGCGTTAAAACTGTGTTTTTATGACTATCTCGAGAACATCCAATTCATTATTTTTCTTTATCAGTGTTACAGAACCTGTAATGTTATCAATTGTCTTTACAAGTTGTGTATTAATGAACGTGATTAAAAAGAAGGATCTTTGGACATAACTTAAACATTAAGAACAGTGCTTTGGCTCATGTCCATACCAGCTTCGTGATTAGAACTATTAAGTAAAGGCTTAAGTTTATTTAAAGTAAAATTTATTTTGACCTTCCATTTCCGTATTATGAGTGTCTCAACTATTGCAACAATATATAACTGTAGAAACTGCGATTTATTTTCATTTGAAAGAAATCAGAGTTAATGATCTCTCTGACTAAATTCAGTGGTCGGAGAAGTGACAAGACAACGACTTAACTATTTCTTATAATTTATTGCACAAAAAGCCCGAGTAGGTGTGAGTTGACTTTATTCCAGATACAAGAATATACCGAGATTGCCAGTTTCTTTTGTGAACAGTATGTACAAAAAGCAAAAAATAAATAGATAAACCAACAGGCAAATAGCTAAAATAAATTCCTCAGCTATGACACTTGTACTTTGATGTAGATATTGGTGAGAAAATCCTACTGTGTTTGTTGAGTGATTCCTTCGAAATTGCTTTTCATGAGAGGCATCATGCACCAGGATGAACCTTAGTTAGCTTATTTGGGCTCAGACGTTATGTGAGATATTTAAAATTAGAGTTTAAACTTTGCAGTATTCTCAGATTTTAGTGTGGAAAGGAATTTCAAGTACTGACTTTACATTGAATTTTACGTACGAGGAAGATTAGTCCCTTGTAAGACAGACATATGCTCATACGTGGGGAAGAACAAGATGTTTTTCATTTATCGCTTTCTGTTGTCTCCCCTAACTGAATCTCTGTACCGATTGAAACGTCTCAAAAAATATTTCATTTTTATACTGCAAAGCTTTAAGCTTTTCTGGTAGAAGTGCTATAAAAACTGGATGCGTGAAAATTGTGCAGAGTCTTTAAAAGCATTATTATGGTAGAGCCTAGAAAGCTTGAACACTTTGTATCTTTCCTAGCGTATTTCCCGGGCAAGTTGCTAAGTCGTCGCAACTAGCACTCTATATCAATTGCTTATGATGAGTTAATAGGGCTTTATTAATTGGTAGACGTTACTGAAGAACGAAATGAAATAAAGTCTTTACATCATGTATGAAATGGTAATTGAAATTAGTAAATATTAATAATTTATTATGTCTGCGTTCAAACGTACAACCGTTGTCGTTGAATGTGTCATTAATGACAGTGTTTTTATAATGGTTCTATTTTTTATTTTTCCCAGAATTCCAGCAGCTTTTTGCCCATCCCTCCCAATTAAATTAGAAGAGACGAAGAACCCGTAGTTTTCTCTCAAACTTCACGTAAATTTTCAACAAGTTTTAAATATACAGATTGTGGGTGTCATTCCATATGAACAAATGATATCTCGCTTTCAGTGAACCATTTTCAAACGACATGAACGCGATGAATGGAAACATACTGATTCACTTCGTTACTTTCAAGATTGTTAGAGTCCATTCAGGGGTGAACTCGGGTATCAAAGACCCGGAGCTTATTATATCAAATCATTTGTTATTTTGTCCAGAGGCTGCAGACCAACGTTCCTCCTAGGTGAAACATCCTTGGTCATTACTCTTACTCAAAGTTACTCTAAATTAATGTTAGTGTCTGAGAGAATAATTTTTTGGGGCAAAAGTGCATTTATGAGCCTAACGAAAAATGTTCTTTTTAATGAAATAGGCATCTAAACTTCGATGTTCCACCCCGCGCTACAACCAATCCACCCTGCATCATTTATGACCTCCAATGACGCAAGAGCGTCCCGGCCACGGGTCCGTAATTAATCAGTGATCATCAATAACACAAGATTATCTCGGTCCCGAGCCCGTTATTGATCATCATCACGAATAATGCATCCCCAACCGTAGGTCCCTTATTAATCATAGTCATCAACGACACAGAAGTGTCCCTGCCCAAACGGCCCGTTATCGCAACAGCCTCGCCGTGTTGTCACCATTCCATATCAGCTGGGAACTCCCGCTCTTCAGGAACTCAGAGCGCTTCGCTAGGAACTCTTGAGATAAGATAAAGCGAGAAAGCATAATCAAACATAAGGCGAGTGAATTAACGTGTTATCAAATTCACCATTACGCGTGGTGTGTCCTTCGACCAGGATACGAGTATATGACCAAAATTATTTTATAATAAGGACGCCGAATATAATTCATCGAATATGCAGTCTGAATCAATTTGAGCTCAAGTAACTTCGTAGTTGGGTGACACAAAACTAAACGATGTGATGTTGTTTTCAAAATTTCTGGTAAATACGATTCTTACTGTTAAAACAGAGAGCAACGTGTAAAGGAATCGAAGTTCTCTTAACTAAAGCACGATTCGGAAGAGAATAGCTGTACATACTACATATTTTCGTTCACGTCGGTTCATTTTGGTGAACAATTCTGTTAGTCTGTTAGTAAGGCGTATTCATCACAGTAGAATGAAGTATCGAGCTGTCAATTTTTATTGCTTCTTGCTCCACGTGAAGCAACATGAACTTACTAGTTGTTGCACTATGGCAGCGGAAGGTTTTTATATTCGTTTTCAAAACATCACTAAAGTACGGTGAGTTATTATTTTTTTAAATGCCCTATTATAGTTTCACACTTTACAATCTCGTGGAGTTCTCTCGTGTTCATTACATTGCAAACATTTGAAGAATTGCTTTTTTGCAATTACGGTAAGCAATATATTACTTTAAAGTTCATTTTACAAGCGTGTGTCAAAATATTTAAAAATCTCTAACGTATACATCGTAAAGAGGAGAGTTTTTACGCATCTACGGTACATATTGTGCGATATCGACATAAATATTATTACACAACATTGTACAATATTTTTAATATTATCAAAAAATTTAAGATTCATCATTATAAATGAAAAACGGTCTGTACGTATTATAGTACTCGGTATTTAAGTTCTTTTTATGCCTCGCAATAGCGGGATGAAATTAATACTTATGATAAGACTCTGCGAGATGAGCGCCTCCCAAGTGTTCACTCAGATGCATGCACATCTTCTTGCTGTTGATTTCGAGGTCTGAGCGTGTAGCGAGATCTGCACCTAAAAGATAGCGATGTACGTGACCTAGTTTTACGCCTATCACAATGCATTAAATCAGCAAAACTTGTCAGCCTTGAGTGTGAGAAACAAATTTCATTCTAATAACATTAATACTTCAGGAAATTAAACGAGTAGAACCTTCTAATCGTGGAAAATGTGAGAAAAAACTATGAGGACGCATTTTACCACTATTTCTCTTGCATATGAGTCGCTTGACAGACACAAAGGCTTATAGTATAAAGTCACGTGATCTAACGATAGCCAACCGTGCCAGGCTTCGTATCAGCTGTATGCAGGTGCAACGTGGCGAAATTTAGATCTGAGTCGTTTGTGGGAGCGCAGCAGTGCTGGGTCCGGTATTCCCGGATCATTGCTTTGATCGCCATGTGCACGAAACAGGAATTGGGGAAAACCAACCCAAGCCAAATTGTCCGGAAATACGCGGGTAATGTCTACCATGAAGCCCATGTGACGAGTCTTTCTTAGTGGACTACAAAGTTTCAAAGAATATGACAATGAACAGGAAACCATCAGCTCTTCTTAATGCTAACGTTCACTTTATAACGACGAACTTTCGCCCCATAAATCTTAATCAATAATTAGAATTCCCAGGAGGAGAACGAGTTGATTACAAATTTCGTTGAAGCAATTATGTCAAAGACATTATGTCAATGGTCAGGAAAACGATCAAGCGCATAAGTTTTTCCTGAAGAAATATTCACAAACTGTGTGTTGAATTTGACGTGCTAATTACTTAGTGATCTATTCATTGCTAGTCCTTGACGACATCTTTACTTCCGATTGCGCTGCCGTTAGTGCCGTCCGCAATAACACTTTCACCTTCAGTGACAAGAATTTGCTTCCATCTTATGTGACACTTAAGGCTTTACACTTCTGAACCATGATTTAGCAGGTCCTTCTTTAATTTCCAAAGCAGACCAGAAATTCCTCAATAGGAGAGAAAAATAGGTATTGAAATATTATCGGAATTTGTTGGGGCAGTTACAGCAGTTTCGATATGCGTCATTGAAAACATCGAAAGAAGTGTGGAAAGAACATATCTTTGAAGTATTTCAGACCAAATACCTGAGCCCATTTTGTTAAATTATTCAAACTAACTACATATCATAGAATATATCATTTGTTTAGTATATTTGAACCGGAATAACTGGGATAAACTCAGACACCCGCACGTCAAGTATCACAGAGAGTTGAGGCTTCGCTGTACTGCAGATTGTTTTTTGCTCTCCTGGTCGGGAACAAGGAAAAGATGCTGCTTCATTGATTTAATTCTCCATATGACACATCAACGCCAATATCTTTATAACCCGGTTATGATGTCCTGGTTCTGTTTGACGGTCACCTCAACTTTCCAAGTTAGAGTGACCGTAACTTCCGAGTTGGAACAGCCCAAGAACGTGACAGACCCTCCTGCTCCTCATTGTATCGCCCCTTACGCACAGACTTCGTAGAAATACAGACTTCATGAGGTCTTTGATGAACACGAAAAGCGCGATTGCTATAGAGACAAAATGGGTATTCGTTTGACCACATGACACTTGTCCACGCGTCTACGATCCAATGTGCGTGTGCTTTGACCCAGTTTAAACGAGTGGCATAGTGGGCTAAATTTGACATTGACTATTTACGAGCCACTTTACTCCAAATATCCATTACAAGGAGTTTTCTACGAAGAGTTCGTTCAGAAAAAGCAGGAGAGGGGCCATCGTTGACATTTCGCAGTAGTATCATCCTGGATGCAAAGCGACTCTGGTCAAGAATTCGGGACCCACGGCGGTAGTCCCTACCGATCAGAATTTTCTCCTGACCACCATTTTGCCTTGAATTGCCATATGTACCGGATTATTTTTATTGTTGGTAGGCCTTCGTAACAGCACGGCACGAAACATTAGTGAATTCCGCTACTTCCTTCACCGAATGTCCTTTAGCCCGACTAAATGCAATAGCTCCTTTTTGTCATTCCGAGGTGTTATACTTTCGTCCAATCATTGTGGAGTAACTAAAAATGCACAAGTGTATACCTTGCCATCTCTAGGTGAAGACTGATGCCTGTTGAGTACTTGCCTGGACATCGAACTTAAACTTCGGTTACAGCTTTGAAAACCGACTGATGAACGTGCCAAATGATTGAAGCTTCTAAAACATAAGGTGACAATTTTTTTGGCGGAGGGAGATCTTCGAAGAAATTCATCTAATTTTCAAAAGTTCATGGAATTACAGTGTACGAAAATTGCTACAAGATATGAGTACTTATAATAGCGGAATCACACTCCAGAAACAAATGAACGTAATATCAACGTTCTAGAGTAGTCACCAGTTCCGTACGGTGCGAAACCGTGACGCTTCTCTTACCGTTTACTGTAGCGTCAATGCTCTGTTCTCACCCTAACATTCAACTTCTTCTTCCGGTTCGGGGAAAAGCCCGACTCCGTCATGAGAGTTCTTGCTCAATGATTATGGTTGCTCATGATGTGAATCCCGGTTTCATTAGTCACGAATGAGGCAGTGGTACGCCATTCGTTCTCTGGTTGTGTACATCTCTTTGACGATCGACTTTATGTGCTATTCAGTTTCAATCCTCAGGGGATGAAGTGGCATGCCTCAAAGTTTTCAACCTTTTATCAGGAGGATGCAAATTTTAAGAAAATTCGTTCCGGTTGAGGAACTCTTATGTTTTAGACAGAAATAACTATTATAAAAACATCAGTATTTTACTTACGGTGTTAAAAATGTCTTATCGTGAAACCCTCGAATTCATTTCCTTTCAAGTTATTGAACAGCAAAGTATCAAGTAAAGAGTCATATTGGCTTGCTACCAGGCATATTTTAGAGCCCCATATTTCAGAAAGCTGTTTTTCATGTTGATGTTACATTCCGATTTTTAGCAAAAAAGCAATATTACATTTTTCTAGCCATTCTTAGCTTCTGTTGTAGAGTGTGGTCAGGAAACTAAGTTTTATTGTTTATATAAGTTCTTTCTCTTCATCAAATAATTGTGTTGCTAAATCATACAATAGTGTTCAATAATACCGATAAATGATTGTTGTTTTCATATGCCATACGTAGAGAGGGTTCCACTAGTTTCATGTGCATGTGCAACTACATAATTCCAATTGTACTTCTGTTTTATAACGTAGGCTTTGCAAATCCGAAGGCTAAAATCAGCACACAATCTTATTCAATTGCACAAAAATACGCGAAATTTTTTTTTCGAAGATGTTGTTGATAATGTGTATGTATTTGTATACGAAGGTAATTGTCGTAAAAGAGATACGTACTGATCGAGCACGTTTGAGGCAACATCAGCACGGTAACTTTATTTCTGTTCTCATTCCATTTCTTTACTAAGCATCCAAAGAATCGTATTTTGCCAGAGTGCTAAAAATCTTGGTAACAAGTTCCACTAGGGAATTTTCCGACAATTTTATTCATCACTGATTTTTAATAATTAATAGTGACTTTAAAATAAGAACTATGTTCTGGGTCATATTTTTTCAACTTCATTAGTAAGATACTTAGCTGGTCGAACTGGAGCAAAGAACAGACTAGTTTTCTCGCATCAAAAATTACTAGTGAAAAGTACATCCCAATACTGGTTGTGCAGACGTCCAGAGGGCTTAGAAGCAATCCCTTACATCTGGAGCAAAGTCCCGCTTGGCTCAAGCGATAGCGAACTAGCACCAAGCCTATTAACTTTCACAGCGGGTATGTAATGTCTCTTTATATTTAGAGGCTGCAAGTGACCTTCCTCCACCCTACTTTCAGCACTTGTCATTTTCTCTATGAACACAATACCTTTTGCTCAAATCTCCCTTGAAAGTATCTTTGAGATATTCGATAGGACTGTTAACGCCTCTAACGCGCATAGTTATTTAGTTCTTCAAGATCCATCGTGCTTCTATGATAAACCTCCAGCGGTCTCCAAAGGTGTTCGATATAATTGAGGTCTGAGGATTAGCTTGGCCACGGGAGAACACTGATTTTGTTCTTCATGATCCAATCGTATTTCAATTTCACTATGTCTTTAGGGTTGTTATCGTCCTGGGACGGCCATTAGAGTTTTGGGAATAAGCACTTTGCAAAGTTGGTTTGCAATGAGACTGTTTTTTTCATATTTGACGGTACATGGCCCAATCCAGCTTAACATCAATGATATAAAGTGCACCAGTGTCATGTGCTGTGAAACAACCCCATGCCTTTATTCACTGCTATTTTTCTTCATAGTTAGGATGGTATTATGCCTCTCATAGGCTGTTCATTGCGTCCTCTACACATGACGAGGGAAGTTGCGAACAAACAATTCAATCATGGTTTCATCAGACCAAATAGCAGTCTTCCAAAATGCATTTGCTTTTGTGAACTTTTCTTTTGAACAGCTTAAACGACTTGTAACGTCGTTATGGGAGTTTTACGGAGTGTGCAACTTTTGATTCCATTGATGTGCAGTTCTGTAGTGACGGGCCTTTGACTCGTCTGTCTCGTAAGCTTCCAAATCTGTTTTTAACTTTTGCGAGTCATCATGGTTTTACTTTTTGATCCTCCGTCTCAAAAGTTTACGAGAACGATCAATCTTCCGTGGAGAACCTGACCTTGGTTAGTTGAGAGTTCAGCCATATTCGTTAAACTTACAAATAATTGAACCAACTGTAAAGTATGACTCTTTAATCGGCGTGGAAATCTCGTACATATTTCTTGAGAATAGAGTTGAGCTATTCGCTTCCGTTGATAACAATTCTGAGAATACTTTGACTGTACGCTGCGACGGCTTTTCGGTGACTAACCTTCTATTTCCATACCGAACGAAGTTGATTTTTCTTTTTGAAACATCGAGAATGTATTAAAGTTATACAAATACGATGTGGTCGGAAAAATATCATAAAGTTTTGTGGAAGTTATTCAGCGAAACGGTTGAAAACTTTAGTTCCGTGCTATACATGATTTCGGTGTGCATAAAGCCGGTTACCTGAAAAGTTCCATACTTTGTTTTGCAATTTCACTTCGTTGTCGAGAATTTGAGTTTTGTTGAAGCTTTATGTGAGTTAGCTTGCTAGATGTTTGATAGCGTCCCTTCTGTGCAAAGCGCAATTTATTGGATGGCTAAACTATTTGATTTGATTAATTTTATTACTACGTAGTTGAACCGAAGTTAGTGACTAAACTGGCGTCGTGTAAGTAACATCATTTGGTGTAGCCATCAGCGTTCCAATGAAGGATATTATTTGCTTGAATGAGTATAAATAAGTTAGATTTTGAACAGCACGACGAAATTAATGGTTGAGATTTCCTGCTAAATTCAAGTGTCTTTATCAAGAGGATGCTTCATCTGAAAGCAGCCTTAATTGACGCATTCGCCAACTGAACTAAAAATTTTTGATATCTGTACTGTATTTACCTACTTCTTAAATTGTGCTAGTGACTATGCAAGAGGAAATTACTGATATTCGTTATTCTTATTAGAAATAAAACTGTCCCAAAGATATATTACTTCACTGGTAACCGAATAAACCCAAACGCTATATTTTGCAAATATCCGTGGAGACGTGTGTTATTATCAGAAAATAAAAATGATATATTAGGTTCGTCTAAACTTATGAGTTGGTAGCCTCATGGAAGGTTAGAGGGACGAGCACAATCAAACTTGGCTCATTTTAGACCTGAGGTACTTGGATCGAG
This sequence comes from Orchestia grillus, assembly GCA_014899125.1. NCBI lineage: Eukaryota > Metazoa > Arthropoda > Malacostraca > Amphipoda > Talitridae > Orchestia > Orchestia grillus. Next base: position 16,225 of record VOMN01026260.1, read on the forward strand.
TGGAACAGAACCCTCAATAAACATGAAAAAGAAGAAGAAATCGAAAAAGAAGTAACTCGGCCCTTTTATTGGATGAGTTGAGATGGAAATAAGCCTAGGAAAAGACAATTCTAAATGATAATCATCCTATCGTTCAACATTAAGTAACGTGACACTTAAAAGTACTATCAACGGCTATTTTAATGATTTTGATATCGGATGTTGATCATAACTACAGACAGCTCACCAGCAGTAATATAAAATGAAATCCTGATTCTATAACAACCCTGACTTAAGTATATCAATTTTCAATTCATTGTCTCTTGAAGTTCAAAACATTAATAAGACTCTTGAAATTAAAATTTTAATCTCATGTCGTCGACGAATTTCTTTGAACATCCATTTAATCCATACGTATGGATTAGAGTCATTAGACCGTTCGGTACGTTGTCGGGTTTGAACGGGATGACGAAGGGTGCTAATTTCCTTGGTATATTTTTTCAAGTTTTTATAGTCAAAGTTTTTCATCTTGTTTAGTGCCGTCATTGGATGATCCAACTGATGTAAAACTTATTTTAGATAATTGACCAGACAACAAATATTTCAAATAATTCCTCTATATTTCAAAAAATGACATTGTTGTATGATAATCTTTTTTCGTTGGGAATCTTCCGCCCTCATAGGATTAATTTTTCATCAGCTGTACTGAAGTATCTCAGAAATTGTCTAGCATTTCATATATTCATGCCACCGTAAATCACTACAAAAACAAGCATTTAAACGTGTAAACTGTGATCATTAACTCTGTACTCTCCATAATAAAACTGTCATTTCTAATTTTAACGGGATTGTTGTCTGTACCACGCAAAATTATGCAGTACCTCTGGAAAAACTTATTTGCTACTAATACTTTATGAGGCCTGTTTATTCTTAAAATATTGGCTTATCCTGAATATCACCTATTTTGTCGTATCATATCATTCACACAACTCTACTTAGTACCTTAAGTATGCGTTCTACATTATTCAACGCTATTTTGAAACATCAGTAAAATAAGTTTTGAAAATTGAATTACAAGTGTTTAAAATCCCTTTCCGATGATTTTCATGATCAGATAGGAAAAAAGTTCGCGATAGGTTCATTTTCAACAATTTCTATGCAGTTTCTTGAAGTAAAATAGTCTCCTTTTGAATGCCTGGAAGAGTAACGAATTTTTTGGGATGTCTGTATATTGAGTTTGATACCATTGACTTTCTGTTCCGCTACGCACGTGTCATGCAGTGACTAGCGAAAGTCGCCCATCAATCTCTAGTGGAGGTAGTCAAAGAGACGCAAGTCGTCAATAAATCCTGACTCAAAAATTTAAACCGTTGACTTGCAGGATTAAAACAGAGAATGAAAATGTAGCGATCGATGTTAATGTCTTATCTCACGAGCGAATGTTATTCATGTCACGGATTGAAATCGGATTGTAATTGAAGAGACTCCAGAATTAAAGAATATGTCATCAGCTTTTTAGAGAAAAGATGAGTAGGAAACTAAACCCACAGGAGGACAGACAACTTCGATTTCGTTGTTCTTTATTGTTAATTTACCTTCCGTTCCTAAATTACAGAATCGATTAAAAAAACTACGAAACTCTCTTGAGTACCATTTACTTCCGCAGCTGAGTATAATGCATGGACGTGCCAAGTTTTTAAAATTATCCACTTGGAAGAGAGAGCCTTCGTACCCTCTGTGCTGGTACTCCTGGTTGTAACTAAGACCAAGAAACGCAAAAACTTGCCTATAGAAGAGAACAAGTTTGGTCCCAGCTAAAGCCTCCGTCAGCAAACTGCTCAACTTAATAACATGTTGGAAGTCTTGAGACAAAACTCATGTTACCGAAAATCTGTCATGAAAAAGCAAATTTTATTACACGTTTAGACAAAGAAAGCGCCAAATGAAATGGAGAACAGATTACACTGTGAGTTCGTCAAATTATTATAAAACTCACAGCAGGATAACTTCGATTCTTTAAATCTGACAGAGCAGATTACGATCAGATTACGAGAAACAAGAGTTGAGACAAGCAGATTGTAGTAATCCCTGTCTCTAAAACCTTTCATCATTCCTCGACGCTCAAGTACATCTGCGTAGCTCTCAAGACTCAGGGCTTGGTGTGGAGTCATGGAGAACTTTGGACAGGCAAAAAAAAGAAAAAAAGCGGTCTTGGTTTTAGCCCTAACACTCGTGGTTTCGCTGGAACCTCTCTGGGCAGTGCTGCATGTTCATGGGACCTGAAAAAGGTGGCTTTAGCGACCACAAGGGCAGGTACTTTGATACCCACTCCATTGAAAGATTCCGTATGATCTCACTATTGATATTGTAGGTATATTGGCGCCTTTCACCAGCCGTATTGTCACCGCCTTTATTAGCTAGATGTGGGGAATGTGAAGGAGGAGTTGAACGCTAGTGTAACCCTAAATATTTTTGGTCGGAGAAATGAGCGTAAGATTATTCAGCTGAGTCGAAAAAAAACTGCGTGTTTGTAGGTGAACAAAAAACGATCGTAAAATGATACTTCAAATAAACTCGGCCCTTCCATTGAAACTTTTTTACAATCGTGAGTACTGCTATGTTCAGGGTGTTATAGTCCCAGACGAGCAGCAGTAGTACTGCGATGTTAAGGGTGTCAATTCCAGACGAGCAGCAATATACTGCGATGTTCAGGGTGTTAATTGCAAACGAACAGCAGTAGTATTGCGATGTTCGGGGTGTTGATTGCAGACGAGCAGCAGTAGTCGTAAGTTTTTTGTCAAAGAAGTCAATGAACTGGAATGAAGTTTTTGACACCGTTTGAGATGTAATTATAATAGACGCCTAACCCGAGTGAAAAAAGGCAACGAATTCATAGCAGGTTCAAATGAAGTACCTATTCATAGCATGAAATTTAGTTTATTTCAATGATATACTACAGAAATACGGACTGGCAATCGTTCCTTCAAACTCGGTATGTATGTGGTTTCCAGAGACGTATTCATCATGGGAAAAGGCGCCAGTTGTTATGGCCAAATTACTCTGGAAGAACGTCAGGTTCAAGCAGGTGTTCTGCACGAGTATCCTTCAATTATTGTAATAAAGAACCTCCTGAACAGAACTGCCTATATAACCTGCCGCGAAGGTAAGGAATTTTAAAATTTTCCCGAACATAGCCATCAGCAAGTTTGACTTCTCACGGTAACATTTAAATATTTCGATAGAGTTTCATTGAATCAATAAACTTCGATTTTGTTATATGAACGAAAGTAAATCCAGTGCCGCAAGCAAATATTTACGCCAGACTATATAACGAACCCAACAGTTTCGAAGCGCGTAAAATGAAAGATTATAGTGGGGCTTGCGAAGGGCATTTAACGTGCAAATAAATATTTTCATAATCATTCAACAGATTAGCCTTCTGCAGGTCCATAAACGATATAAAATGTGAACAGTAAATTGGGACCAATAGAAGTACAAATTAAAACCTTGTGTACATGGGGAAATAAAATAAGACCTTAAAAACTTTTCAGTGCAATTTATCGGCTTGTAGATTTACAAATAATTCACTCTGTATGTGGAGGCCGTAGTATTAATGCCTGCTTGGGGGGACGCTTTTTGAAGGAGTGACAGGAACTGGTTGGTCCCGTTTATGATCAAAATCGTCGCTTGATGGCCGACTTCAAGGATTGACGAGCGTTGGGAGGTTGATCAGGAGAGACTTCCTCAGTTTCACACCACAGTTTTTAATCGCAATGAGTCAAATCTAGTGAGCTAGATGGCCAAACATTTGTAGGTTGAAACTGTGAGAATTTATCGTTGCAGAGATTCTGGATAGTTTTGGCCCCAATAAGCGAGCACTGAGACTTGAACTAACGTAACTAAGTTGCTAAGGATCGTGGTTCTCCTCAATCCAGGGTAACATGACTGTCTCTTGAATATTTGTATACTCAGCAGTGTTGAGTGTGAGTCGTGCTTTGATAAAATGGGAGGGCATGATTCTGCAACACCTACAAACACCATGATGGAGGCCGGATTTTTACTTTCCATGACGAGAAGAAATTCTCATATGTCCAAAGCAATTTTCCTCAAGTTTCTGCGATTTGCGACCTCATCCACAGCGAATTTCTTCTCATCCCCAAAGAAGCGAATAACTCATCCAAGTCTCTTCAAATGGTTCAGCAACAATGACTTCGAACGTGTAGTTAGGATATTTCGAAATCTTCTGCAGTAGGACTACATTTTAGAGTCAAGTCTGACAGATTCTTTAGCTTCATGTACTACATGGAAAATGGGAACATTAACATATAAAAAAGTCCCTCGTTACCGTTTACACCCGTATATTGTACAAGTGAAAGGATGTGTTAAATGATGTAACTCATTGCTATTCGGTGAATAATCAAGCATTTCGAAGATTTTTCAACAGTTCTTGTCAGAAAGAAAGGGTACACACTGGACCCTTTTTTTCAACGCAGTTTTCGTTTGACTGAGTATGCCCTCGCTGGCTACAAGTTACATGATCGCAGTATCATTTCTAATAACTAATGTATTCGTAGATTATATTAACTTCAACCTAAAGTACGTCAGAGCATAAGGAAAAGTTATAAAAAAGTATGCAAGTATCGAGTGTGAGCGTATTAGAGACAAGGACGGAGGTGGTGAGGCCGCTCCAGCTGCACCGCCCATGTCTTGGGAAAACCAAGACCGAGGCCAGTTTTCCTAGCCCAGGCCGTCTGGACGCTCAAAGCTGGCTTCCATAGACGGTTTCGTGCCAACTCGAGAAGTTTCGAAAATGGCAGTATGTGAATATTTATTCTATGAGTTACAGTTTGTTAGGAGGGAGTAATTATTTTCTTAGAGCTTAAAAATTAAAGGTGAATTTTGACATGATTGTGACTGTCACTTCCTTAAACGCGTATGCCCAAAGTCGTTATTGAGCGTTCAAAAAGAATATGCACAACTAAGTTAACTCGGCGCAAGGCCTAAACAGGATCTTGAAGTGAGTTTTTTGGTACCATTTAACTTTTTTTGACGCCTCTGTAACAAACGAATCAGATTCTAGTTCATAAGCTCCTCTCTAGAGTTCGCCGAATAGTATAGTAAGAACATTCTGTCCAGTAAACGAGACCACGCAATTTCAGTGGGACTTGAAATCCTAGTTGCTCTTAAGTGAGGTGGGTTCAACAGCATTGTGATTCAAGGCTCATCCACTTCAGTATAGAAATGCAATGTTAACAATCTCATCAGGTTTTATACGAAGACAATTTCATGATGATCTCTGAAGACATTTTGAGCAATGATAGCATAATTTTCATCAACCACTCGTCTGATAACAAATCATGAACATTCGCCATGTTACCGCTATAAGGCTAAGTTGAATAGTTAAGAAATATATCGAGGGGCAAAAACTGATTATTTTTTCGAGATTTAATTCTCTTGGGACACAATAGCGACCGACATAAACAAATACAATTATGGTTCAAGTGGGCCACAGCCAGAACGTGTAATTGCCAAAAAATAATCAGGGTCAAAAGACGTAAAAATTTCTCCAAATCATTCATCAGTAATTCAACTTGCTTATACGTAGACAGACTAAAGGCTTGGAATAATCTACGGATGTCATCATCCGTATTTAATTGTATGGCAATACGACTTTGTTTATTAGAGCTCATGGATTACCGTGACTGCTGCTTTAAAAAGCAAGATGATTCTGTGGAGAGAAGACTCGTGTGCACACATTCTTATCGATAAAAGTGTAGAGATTTAGTAGAATAATTCAGTAGACTCTGAATTGACAAACCGAGCAATTGAACCTACAGTAGCACGCGCGTATAACCTAAAACGTGTGGAGATGAATTCATCGGAAAATTGATTGATTATAGTAAAATTTAACTGCATTTAAAATTCCTAAATTATTTAACGAAATTATTAAGAATAAAAGGATAAGCGGATACTGATTAACAGGATATAACCGTTAAAATCGGATAATTTTTAACTAAGTGGCTTTTCAAGTAACAAGGATTCCAGTGCTCAGATCTCGAGTAAAGTTGCTCTACGCTTTATTTTAGAACTATTCATGCTGCGTCCAATGCTGCGCTCCCGATAGACTCGCATGGCTGAATGTTAAGGGCTAACTATTTTAAAGTAATTATATACTTTATGCGTGTATGTATGTATGTATGTATGTATGTACGTATGTACGTATGTACGTTTGTACGCATGTATGTATGTACGCATGTACGCACCTACGCAGGTACGCATGTACGCACGCACGCATGTAGGCATGTATGTATATGTGCATACACTTTTTTATCCATATTCCTAAGGATGAGTAGTCGAATGAACTTAATTCTACTTTGTTGTCCTTCTGCGTACTGATACGGGTTTATTCCTTTTTCGTATAGTGTTCACTTGCTGATTAGAAGTTATGCAGTGTTTTCTGTCATCTTTCAGCTGACTATTTGCACAGTAGATTGGATTTTTTTCCTTTGAGGTCTTTACCAAAAGGCTTGACAATGTCCTGCCGCATAAAAACTTTGATTCAATGTTTAAAAGTTTGGAAATTTCCTATGTAGCAGCGATCATCACCCGAACTGATCAGTTACACCCCTCTACGGGGGGGGGGCAGAGGGGAAGGGTATCACACATCTACGAGTAGGGAGAGTTATTGCCGGTGTCGCTGTATAGTGTTGTGCTCTACGAGTCCGGCCATAAACCGAGCGAACATTCGCACTTGTGCGCTAACGCGTAAATGCCCCGCTAATGCCGTGGTATGCGATAACAATATCATGTTCTTATTATATGTTGTGAACTCAATGGGGAAGACTTCGACTACTGTATTTTATTTTCATGCCAAAGTACTGAACATTCTCAACGTGTTTGTGATGTTTTCAATTTGCAGTTCAAATTGACATAAATTGACGCAACTCATTTAATGAGAATCATGGAAATATGATTTATGGTATCATTGCATTGTATTTTAAAACGTTGTTTTGCGCTTCAAAATGGGATCTATTGTTATGAGCGCAATTCAGAACTCCTCGGCTGAAGTTAGCATAGCTGTTTAAATCTGTGAATGAATATAACCTAGTTCAAAGAAAGTTATGTTCATCACATATTACGATTACATCGTAAAACTGTAGGTTTTCGATATATTTCTTTATTTTTCACGCAAAGAAATCGTCAACGTTGGTTCCACATATAAAATATTTATTAGAAACTTCAAATACACCCGGAATAAGATGCGCAATGACAACTAATTAAAATTATATACTTAAATTGTGTACGAAATATTCTTTAGCTTGTCAAACACAGTTCGATAAGTTTCTGAGAGGGAAATTTTATCAATTCGCTGAAATATGTTGAAAATTCTACATATTCTCGTTTTTGCACTGCTAAATGTGTAATCATGCGATACGTACTAATAAGCAATCCTAAACAAAATGTAACTTTCAAGATACCGCAAATTTACAAATTACGATGTGCTATACGTACGTGTATGTGGCTTTAGCTGTACAGAGTGTCACAAAAAGTGCCACCACACTTTAAGCCCCGTTAAGTGTTTATTAATCACATAACATACAATTTGTCTTCAGTGTTCACGATGAGCCACATAAGCACATTTACTTGTTATTTCCTTTCATGATATTTAATCAATACTTTCTGGAGAATTATAGTGCGGTGACACTTTCTTGTAAGCATCAGTTGTGTGACATCTGTAAGTATAGCATCAGCTGTGTGACATCAGTACAGGCTACTCGAGTTGCTCTTACCAAAATTTGCCATCATTACTGAATTTTTAAGGCTCATGCTACCACTGCACTAAACCTGCATGTAAGGCACTAGCATGTTATTTTATTTGGTTTTAAAATTTTTAAATGATACATCATACGTATTTTTCAAATATATTTCGCATTAATTGGACAACATTGCTATCGTTGGTTCGCTTTCACTCATGGATGTTGAAATGACGTTTGATCCCCTACAGCGATGCGTATGACTTTTCTACTGTCGAAGCTCAATAATTCCAGTACAAATGAGCACAAAACATTAATTCAATACCTACGAAAAAGGCGTTGTCCCTAGACTTGCTCTGTACACTTGCTGATGTGCACTAAACTACTTTTCGTTTTAAAGTGTTCATAGCTTCATTTTAATTCTTTTCCACCCAATAAATGTAAAAAATTTAATGTGAAGAGTACGAAGTTGGTTATTATGAACTTCTTTCTGAAGGAATAATAATAAATCCGAATAAACAGAAAAATGTCATCGCTTCGTTACATCATTTACTACAAAAACATTTGGGATTAAATCTATGTTCGGACCAGTGACACTTCACTATCTATGTACGATATTCGCGAACTACGAGAAGAAGATTGATGTAACAAGAGTCCATGATTCGATTGATGCAAATGTTTCGACAAAAAATAAACTGGCGTTCATTCACGAGCATCGGAAAATTGATCAGTGAGTTATGGCATAAAGCTTCGTTATTGCAGCGTATGGTAACGTCGCGCCATAATGTAAAATCTGTTACACAGCGTCCGGTCACGCAAGGGATGCCTCCCATACTTTGTTGCTCAAATCATGAGAAAATTTCAGCAACGTGTGGGCGTACTGGTACTTTTTATATACGTTCATATTAATGAGCATAATCTCTGGGTAATTCAATAATGGCATGCAGTACGTTTTTACGCTATGCCATCGAACAAGTTACCATCGATGATAGCATATGCATATCTTTTGACCCTTATTAAACGAGTGGAAAGTTATTTTCTGACTGTGATTTCAAACATTCCTGTTAGTTATTCGTTCATTTCAGATTAACTTATTTTTAAGTATTAACTCATTTTTAAGTATCTCAGCGGAGACATCGGTCACCCCTATTCTCTTTGGTTGTTCCCTTATCTTGCTTGATCAGTCACTGTGAAAAGAGAATTGTTGTTACTAAACAACTCGAGCAGCATACTTTAATTTTCAATTGTGATGTTTTTTATTTGCATTGATACTTGATATGAGGAAATTAGGATCATGAAATAATAGATTGTGTTCCCTGACGGCTGTAATTGCATACCATAACTTTTATTTGTTCCGAGAGTTTATCATACAATCAGGTATCGTAGATGGGTTATTGATAACGGGCCCCTCAGGAGGCATAGGATAGGCCATAGGCAATAGGGTTAGTTCAGTTACGTTTGTCTATCTTATGCTATGGGGACTAGCATCTCCAGGGGGACATTGTTAGGTTACCTCAGCTTTGGTTAGGTCTTTGGAACTTCTATCTTTTGCGCCCATTTCGCTTCTATTCTTTTCCATTCCTTCTTTACTGATCACTTTTTATCTTTTCTTCCTCTTACTTCTTCACTTGTTATTTCTATACGCAAGGGACCTTGTGTGAGAACACACCTTATGGATAGATTCCCCGTTCTCCTAAGTCCATACTTAATGGTCCGTTCTCTTTCGGTGCGAGATAGTCTGAGTAACTGAGCGCTGGTATCTTTACTAATACTTCCACTACTACTGCTACTACCATTGAAAACGGTTTCAACCGTTTCAGTATATTTTATACTTTCTTGTCTCTCCATAGTCTACGTACGCAAGAATGTAAGTTTAAAAGGAGATATACTTAGAAAGTACTGACAAAACCCCAAGATGTACCATCAATTCATTGTCGTTTAAGTCATTAATATTTTCAATAATATCAAAATTCTCATTTTTTATTGATTAAGCACGCGTTGGAAAAGTACACTATCCAAAATAACACGAGTAATTCCCTACAAATAAAAAACTCAACGGTAAAATCAACAAAAACATTTTCGAGAAACGCGATGTTCCGATCTCAAATTTTCATTTTTAGTCAATAATTCACGTTTCCTAAGAGATCACTATATGTTATTCTCATTATTTGTACCTCATGATAGTTATGACACAATACTACTGAAAAATATACGTAAGTTATAACTGTATTTTACTATAAATGTATACTCCCTTCTTAATTGTTTGTAAACATACGAATGTTGGTCCTCTTTTATTGCAGGAGAAAATTAAAAAAACAGCCAGCGGTTGTAACTCGATGGTGTTCTGTTAGACTCTCAATGAATACTTATACTTTAATTTCACCTTGAAAACAAGAGATACGAGCATTGAAGTGTTTATAGCTTCGTTCTTCCCGAGGGTGTTAGGCCGATGGAGGAAAACACTTCCAATGCTGTTGGAAATCCTGGCTATCGATCGAGCCGTGCTACTACCTCCTATGTAGATATAGGAGGCCTATTCTTAGGGTCTAAAATAGGAGAGTTTTGTGATGTATTTTTGAGTAACGTGTGTATACGTGTTCGAATGGGGACTCAAGTATAAACTATAACTAACGTGAATAATGAGACTTTAGGTAAGGAACTTTCTCCAGATCGTATGAGCAGTTTTCATCAGTCAAGAGCTGAACACAAAATCAGTCAAGAGCTGAACAACACTGTAAATATGATAGATGCTGAGAAACTTTAGTGTTGGGAAAACAAATAAACTTAGGTTCATTGATAGCACTTCTTTGTATACATAATTTTAAGTTTTAATACAAATTAATCAAAGAAATTCAAATTTTCATGCATACGCAGTCTCATATCTATCAAAAAAATACTATCCCTTGAAAACGCCAAATGTCATTCTAAACGTGAATAGCTACTAATACAAAATAGTAAGCTTTCCGAGATGTTAAAATATAAGAGCTGGTAACACTGTCGACTAGCCCATCATTTGATTTCATTCATTTAAATCGATCGAAACTTACAATCATTGTATACGACACACAATCGGTTCGTTTAAGAATTCATGCTTCTAGAAAATATTTTTTAAAGAATACCTCGTATCCTCACATTATTCTGAAACTGAGCATCTGTTAGACACGACGGGAAGTCATACTGGGAATTCAAGGACGAATGGTGAAATACGAGGGATTTTCAGTGATCTGCAATGACAGAAGCGGCTTACCCTCTTCTCCCGACTTCAAATTCATCGCCATGCATTCGATCCTCAATTGTGATGCGATGCTACGTACCGAGCTTATATCCTATGTACAGTCTCAAATGTAAGTTCTTTCTCACTTAAATGTACTTGGTCCTTCACGTTCACTTTTATTTTGCGAAAAATAACACGTGAAAGATCTTCAGTATTGAATTTACTTTCGTATATGAGAAGCTACTTGCTGTGCACTATTGGATTTGAGTTTTTCGATTTTTTTATACTTAAATTAGGGTTGTAGTATAACAGTGGGAGGAATTCGAGTTGTATCTAGTTGAGCGTGTCTACAGTACCAGAAAGCTGATTCATGCCTCATCAAATAAAAAGTAATGAAAGAAAAGATCGTTCATTCGAGAACGAGTCGCATGCAGTGCGACGCATCAAAAGTTTGATTTTCAAAAACAAGCTAAGGATGTTTTTGTATTGTAAAATGTAGTCACATAGGTAGTCCACTTTCTTTTATAGTCTCGGAAAATAAGCGATATAATACTACAGGGCGCTACTCATTTCTGTTATTCGCTATTTTGCAAACCTCACTAGTTTCGTCAAACCGGAAAGTTTCTACTTTTTTATTCAGTCCGATATCTTGTCCAGGAGAGGACCCCTACATTTAATACATGGGTATACAATACATAGAAATACAGTTAAGGAAAATTAATCATCTCTTTTGAAAACAAAATTGACTGTGATGAAAATTCACTCTTTCTTTACAACTGGGAATTGAGGCGCCAACTTTCAAAACTGGTCCAGATGACTGCAGCAACGAAGCATAGGGAATTTGCTGCCTAAAGGGACCAGGGAAATTCATGACTCCGGTTTTAGTAGTTTCCCATTATAATGAGCTTGGGCTCGTACAGAAATTCCTATCAAAGCAAAATTTTCCATATGTGATTGTTATGAGAAATAGATAAGCGGACCTTAAATCGATTGTATCTACTAACTAGGTGATATCAATGTATCCAATGTTGAGAGAACTATAGTAGTTTTACAATCTATGATTTTGTAATGTGAAATTGAATATTCCATTTACACGTTAATCTCTAGATTAGTGGCAATTTGGTTTTGGGACCTAATAGCGGAAAAGAATGATATTGTAGTTCGAAGTCCCTATCACAGAGTAATTGGTAGACCGCATATATTTCCAATCTACGTTTGTATAAGAGAAAAAATTTGATTTTTAATTGAAAAATTCATCATGCGAGTTGCATGGCTAGTGTAAAACCATCAGTTTTGGTGCTTTTTTGCGTGGAAAATAATTCAAGTGAATGTTGTATGACTTCTGATTAGTGTAGGTTAGGAATTTCCCATCTTGCTGTAGCTGGCAACTGCTGGCGTCTGGCAGAACATAAATAGAGCTGTGCCTCCGCCAGCCGCTCAGTTTCATCTTAAGCGCGACGTGGTAGTGCGGCCGTAGCATTCTCATTGTTTGATCATCGATGCCAGTGTTGGGTTTCCCAGCAGTATGATGGTGTTTAGAGTCTCTTGAACAGGGTTGCAGTGTGTAAAATCTAGTGCAATAGAAACATCCAAGTTTTCGGAAAACTTCTGACAAGTGTGAAACCCATACGGAATAAATTTGAGCGTAGTGTCCTACCGTAATTTTATAATAATGTGGCAAACAAACGATGTAACCAGGCCTGAAGGCCACATTAACCGAACAACCGATGACAGAGGTTCTTTAAGCCCGGGAGCTGATCATTGTAAATCAGTCTACGATTCTCATTCTGACTCAGGATTTTTGTCCGGTTCAAACCTGGTGTCTAGTGGAAGTGTAGACGATTACAACGTTAGCAACAGCAACCAAAGCCAATCGCAGCTGTGTAGCACCATGCCTAGCGCTACTAGTGAGGGTACTCATGGCCTTGCGCCTCACGATACCCTGACATCTTCTTCAGCTATAACGTCTTCAGGATGCTTAGATTCTGGCATTGATATATCCGACCAAATGAATTCGTTACAGTTACGTTCAGGGACGCAAAACTACGAAGAATCTGTGGAAAACGAGAATGAAGAGTCTTCGACAGTTAGGCGTTCTGCAGCAAGTCCTGGCAGACGTGACACTAGGAATCCTATTGAAATATCACGCGCCCATGTTTCTCTTCTCAGAGAAGTCTTCAGTCCCGATAAAGATGGTGACACGTAAGTTGCGTTTATTTTGTCACATGCTTGATTATGGTTTCAAAATATTTAACGAAGAGCCTCCCATTTCTATAAAATATCACATAGGAGGTGCTCAAAATGCTATGGGTGTGCCCGAGCTTACATTTTCGGATTTCTAGACTACCATGGTACGTGTGTCTCTAAAATGGTGGGGTAACTGGTTAGTTTTTGAAATCTTTATCGGAGTTTTGACTTTTTTTGGTTCCATTTTTTATATTTCAGTTCATGAAAGCCAGACGAATGAGCCATTCCTAGTTGTACAGGAGAACTGGATGGCCGTTGTTAAATTTATTTTATGGCGTTGTGTTCCAAATCATGAAAATTTATATAGTTTTTTCGCAACAAAATATTGTTTGAATGCAAATGTTATGAGTTTATTATTCTTTGTTGTTAAATTTTTTATTTCAGCTCAAAATTGGTATTCTATCAACTGTACTAGGCTATTGGCCTCCATAGTTCCAGACGCGCTGCTCTCTTTCTCACTACTCGGTCCCAGTGAAAGGCGTACGGGTTTTCCACAACTTGGCAATGGCAGGTTTTCCCCAGACTGACGTTCTAACTTAAGGGTTAGTCTCCGAGCTGAACTTGGGTTCTCACACTAGATGACTGAACACCTGTAATTTTCCTTGCATTGCACGTTTATGTGAGATTTATTCACTGTCATCCTTCAAGGTCGTAATTTCGTCGAGTTGGAAAGCTCTTCTCATTCAATTATCACGAGTTAATTCAGCGTGAAGTCAGTGCCTGGAAGCGTATCGACAATTGCTTACGAGCAATACCCACAACTTACGCTTTGTAACGCACGTTTGTTGAGCATATCATATTTAAATTGTGAAACCAATGACATACATAATCGCTTGTTCCATGTGACCAGTTCTATTTTTTTTTACTAATGAAATGGTACAATTTGAGAACATATTTTTCTTTTCATGGGGAATGATGATCCTATTGCACAAAACTTGGCTCGTTAAGGGCAAGGTTTGACCTGGAATATCGTTGCTGACGTTCTTGGAAAAACATCTTTTTCGGAACTTTTCTGCGAGCGTTGGTAGTTAGGTCAAGGCTCAACAATTAAGTTTGTTAACAGACATTTAATAACGTACATTTCTCATGCATTAAAATCTCTTCATAGTTGCAGTGTGCGATATCAATGGGCCATTGAAGAACGTATGGCCTGGAGAGGTGCACATTTTGCGTAGAAAGGTTACACTGTGGATTCTAGCCTCATTTGCGTACCTTGCTCGTGATGAACCGTGTTAACAATATTATCCGATTTATATTATAGTGTTTACATTTACACATTTAGATGCGATTGTGTGCTCTGCTCTCGAATATGTTTTATGTGGCAACTTAGTCCATTGAACTTGCTTCAGATCACACAAATTCTGTATGATGCCTTTGAAGTAATAGATGCCTCAAATCCTGACTCTACTGCTCTAACTATGAAAACCGTTTCCGTTCGAGGCCTCCGTTATTTTAGACTGATCTGGCTCCTAGTATTCTTTTCGTTCCTGCCAGGACTTTCAATGGCGTGAAAATAATGCACATGTCTTGGCTACAGAGTGCTTCTTCCCTAACGCCACCGTGAATTCTAATTATGAAGCCTAGTTTTTTGTAAGCTACATTGCCGTTACGTGTCTTGTACAATATTGCACGAGAAAAAAGTTTTCGAATGTTTCCTCATCAGTATTCGCACCTTTGAGTTTAATTTAAATGTTTAAATTATTAGTTCAAGTGTAACGGCACATTAAATAACGGTCAGAAAAAATGATTACCTGTGTTTTGAAACAATAACACTCTTTGAATGCATATGGTTCGTCAATTTTGTGCCCCTGTTCATTGGTGTGTCTATACTGGGACGTGAAAAGTGTTCATTTTGTTCTATTTTCCCCGAGCGAGTGCTTCTCTGAAAAGAAGAAGATTTCCTCTGTGAATAGCGGAGGATGTTACTTTGTGACGCACTAATATTATGACGTGTCTCCGGAGTATTTTTACTTGGTGATATCCTGTGCTCATGCTCGCGTAGGCAAAACCTACATTTACAATACGGTAGGCTTTGAAAACTAGTTCTCGATTAAGCTCTGATGTTAGCATTCATTTTGTTTCCTAAGTCGCACTGTATCCGAATGTCACAGAAACTCGCTCCGAGGTGATGAGACAAGGATGAGGAAAATTTTAAACTCGTGGGTTTCTCCGTAGCGTGCGGTTTTCCTGGCCACGCTGTCTCTGAATAATCCCATTGACGACTGAAACTTATGGTTTGACGCAGTTAACATCTCCAAAATTCATTCTATTGTTGTATGATACGTTTGATAGCTATCAGTAAATTTGTTTTATTTCTACGGTTTTACTTGAAAGAATAGGCGTGTTGTTCTATACTTGCCTAGGATGCATTAAATTGAAATTCAGAACAATAATGTGCTTTAAAATTTGAAGTTTGCCTGTGGGTAATTTTGTCTTTCTCAGGTGGAAGCCCTTTACTTCTTACCAATACGCCGCCTCCCTGCTGTAACATGTAGATTGTAGAGAGTTTGCTCCAGCACCTGCAGAGCAGACTGAAAGGAAACCCTAAATACGTCATAGCTGCATCAAAGATTTAATTATCGACACCTATGCTTTCAGTTGATGTTTGGTGTACTTATTTACCCAGTATATATATCTCTTAACTCAGCCCTCTTTTTTCTCGCCTGGCATTGAGACTGTCATGTCGCTCATCGTTTATTACCTAAGCTTTGGTTCCCTATTCTCTTTGAGCAAACTATCTAAACACTATATTTGTCTCGCAGTAAAAAATTAGCTTTTCGTTTGAATGTCGTGGCTTTTTAGCGCTTAATTAGGTCATTTTTTAAGAGTGGTAATTACTGTGTAAGGCAGAGGGGCAAGTAAGAATTTCAACGCTTTGTGTAACAAACCATGAATGTTGAATTTTACTTCTAGAAATCCACTTTTCTTGGTAAATTTTTCAAGAAATAAAAATCATAATGGAGAACAGAATTACATTAATAAAATTAATTTTACTTATACATGAATGTAATTGATTATGCTGTAAAAAACTCATTCTTTAGCTCTTTGCTGAAGATCAGTGAGTGACATCTCAATATTTTAATTTTTAGTTTAATTTAACTCGAACACTTTTGTTCACTCGCAGGCAGCTGCATGTGGCTGTGATGAGAGGCTTCATAGAAGTTGTGTACCACATCACTCGCCTCCTACCTCACCAGGCCTTCCTGGACCTGGCGAACAACACTGGCAGAGTGAGTACATTCTCTAATATATTCTACTCTGGTCATATCCAAAGTTGGTTGGGCTTTTAACCCCCAATGTACCTATGTCTACTCAGGCCATGGACAATCGTCGCCAAACAAAGGTCTTGGAAGATCACTTTCTAGATGGTGTTGTGTATTATGTATCGTAAATACTTGTTATAATCTTTAGATTTATTTCTTAACTTTCTTTTGAACAGATTTTTCGAGTGAATTATGATGACGAACATGATATCTTATACATACTTGAACTGATAAATAGAATCATAAAATAGGTTCATGCTTGAATAGAGGAGAAATATACGGTTTGTGTATTCAAATATGGACACATTCATTCGTTAGGTATGTATGTGTTTACCCGCCCTGATAAGAAGCCGCTTATGTTTACTAGCACCCGAATAATTAGATACTTAAACCGGAAGCGATATTTGAGTAAATAATATTTTGTGTGTTGCTAATTTTTAAGAATATCGATGGGTCTTTTTCTTCAGCAAAACAACAATTATGCATGAATTTACCTTTTTTTACTCTTTTGCACTCGTACTATTGTTATATCATTGTCCAGTTTCCATGTGCACAAGTCACTATTATTGTGTGAACTATTCTTTTATTCATTATTGTATTGATGAGACACTAATGTTTTTTTTTTCAATTTATTCACCGTCGTTTGAAGCACTAACTGCACCATGATGTTTGTTTCGTGAACTTCATACATCGCTGGGTTGGAAGAGCAGGCGATTCGTCTGGGGTGTATATTTTCAATGTTGAAACCGTGTTCACTTTGACAACATTTTCATTGCTAAACCTTATTTACTTTCGATATACTATTCCATTAAATGGTACCAGACGATGAGTTAAAGCTGAAACAACCATTCGCATGGATGTTCGGATGACACTGTGTAATCAGTTCTGTGATTTTAAGTCCAACAATTTCCCCTTGGTTGCGTGTAATGGCTCTAATAACCTCGAAACCGGAAGTGTGGAGTGTTGCTGGCCTGTCTGTGGAGAGCGTTGCTAAGTTGCGCGCGTTCGCTGTCGCCTGTAGCACGAATTGTGGTGTGGGGCGCCACCGCTGCGGCGGGTGCCTCCAATGAGCGTGACGGTGTGCTCCTGTGCTACCTCGCTTTGGTCCGCATTCGAACTTCTTCTTAGAGGCTCAGTCTATCATTTTCAATTATTTCACTATATACTAATGAAGAGTTGTTCCTTGCTGGCTTGGTTGGTCCGTCTCGTTGTCACGCTATTACGGATTCTGATACGAAAAATTACCGAGTCCGTATTCCCAAAACTGATAGAGAGACAGTAAGATAAAGCAGTTTGTATCAGTGATAGTGAAAAAAACATTTCATGTCGGGGTTACCGTAAATCAAAGAACATTTTTAAGAATTTAACAGTTTTTCGGCGACGCTTGATGCTATCCACCGGCTGAATAAAGTGTATTTACGTGATAATTGTTTGTGTAATTTGGATGATTTCAGCCGTAGATGTAAGTTACGGAAGATTTTGTGGTCTCATACTTTCGAAAGTCTTCAACAATACTATAAACATTTTGTGTAAGCAATTCGTGATGAGAAATGACGTAGGGAAAAGGACTTTAACTGTTATCTTGGTAAGTTAGTACAACCTTGGACAAATATTGGCATTCTACTAAAAATGAAAGGACGTTAGTCATTTCGTCTGAAAATTCCATAGAGGAATTATTATTACTTCTTTTGCCCAAGAAAAATTAGCTGTCTTCAATGTCCTTTTATACTGTAACCTTGTAGGTTAATATTTGGAGGCATCCATAACCTTCATAGAGAGTGAAACTGTTGCGGACTCGCCCTCTCGAACAGACCCTGTGGTCACGCTACTGATAGTGCAAGTCTGTTGATAAAGGTCCCATGTGCGGCTATCTCACGCTGGATTCCTTTTATTTTTCTTGCCCAGACGGCCTTACACTTGGCTGTGAGTGCGGGAGTGCCGGCAATTGCGCGTCATTTGATTGTGTGCGGAGCGTCTCCGGTGGCGCGGGACCTGCGTGGCAACACCCCCCTGCACGTGGCGTGTGGCCGCAAGGATGCCACCATGGTCACCCACTTGACGCGCCCGGTCACCGTCTCTGAAGTGCTCAGTGCTCAGCTCTCCTACGCCCCCACACACACTCCTGGTCTCCTCGCCGCCGACCTCACCAACTACCAGGGTCAGTTTCATCTCTCGTACGCTCTGTCATTCCAAGGCATATGTGTGTGGCCTTGGTGGCCGTTCCAGGTGTCAGCAATGTGGAATAATTCCCTGTTGTTGTCAGGTAAGTTAACTCATTTACGTGTTTCATTAATATGTTACTACACTCGGATCAGTGATCACTGCGTGAAATATTTTTTAATCAGAGTTTTTGGTGAGGTCATTAAGTCGCAGGAGTCAGTTGCATTCCATGTGTATTGCTGTGTCCTTTCACATATATCTGACTGAAAATTTAGTAAATTTTGTGTCGATCTTATTTTTGTCAGCCCAGTACGGAACACACGTGCGTGTTGCGCAACCATGTCTGCACCGTTTATCAGTTAGTATCGGAGCTGGTCATTCCCAGCTCGAGTGCCTAAATTGTTTCCCATTCTTTATCGTAAATGGGGTTTCCTGCCCCTTATCTCAATTATCTCGAGCGGCACGTCCATGCAACGTAGCTGCTGCGGGTTACCTGCCGTCATCGTACTTCCTTAGGTGTATAGTAGGCTCCCACTCCTAAAATTGAACAGTAAGTTCCAATTCGTGCTATATGATGATTCTTGCGTATTTCCTGACCTCTTTCATCAGCCCTCACCCGAGTTAGGTATCAGTCTAACGAAGGTTTGACTTCGTTTCATGTTTGAGTTATGTCCGGCATTCTCGAAACAGCTGTGTGCGTGTCTCTTCTTAATTTAGGGAGGTATTTCCTCTTTAGCCCGAAATACGTTCGTAGTACATATTGAAATCATAGTACGAGCGAATGCTCATCTTAAGAGTTTCAGTTTAGAAATGTTTCTGGTTAAAGAGTCCGATGTCGTTTTCTTGAATATGTTTCAACGATCTTGCTTCGTCTGCTTATCATAAGAATGCTAGTGATTATCATTATTTTTTCCTTGTATGATTAATCGTATGATTTCTTGTGCAGATTCGTGAAAGTTGATGCATGATGCTTATTTATTTATATATGTTCTTCCAAATCGATGCTATCAGCTGTAACGAATTTCAATTTTACATTTGCTTTAATTTTAAAATTTATTTAGAATAAGTTGAATTGCCCTCGATGATAACGTGATCAGATTACGTTCGATTACTTTCAAAGTTCATATTTTTGTGGTGTGCTGTTTACGAGCAATTCCAGTCTCTTTTCGTGCAGTATTAGTTTAGGTATTAGTTCAGAGTTTGTAGGTAAACTATTTATATCTAAGATTAATTGGTAAGTAAGAACTGCTTTAGATGTAGGGTTCCTGATTTAGTTACGGCTGAAGAACTAATGCTTACTTAGTTCTGTGCCGTGCATTTTCACTGAATCCATTCTACTCGTAAATTGTATCTTTATTTTGCTAATTGAGCATCGAAATATTTGTGGCGCCTGGATCATTGAACTGGACACATATGTGCTGTCAAATAGTTATGGCGTCTGGATCATTGAACATTGAGCTGATCTGTGTCATTTGTACCAATCTACTTTCATTTTTTATCTTTGTGCCTCGTAGACAGCGTGTTCATGAGTGTATGAAGGTTCTTTTAGTTTTGTGAAGACATGTTTGGTAATTGTTCTTAGATGTACTTATTTCGATGCACGTATGAGAGTGACGATAACTCTGTTAGTATGTGTAAATGACGTGTTCACGCGCGTGTATAATTTTCTTCCTAATTTAACTCACACACACATATGTGCGTGTCTAAGATTTATTTATTCATAGACGTACTTGAATGTATGCCGAATGTTTAGGTTGTGTGCGTATTTGTGTGCATGAGGTTGTTTACACTGGCATGTGCGTATGCTGTCTCTCGTATTTTTTCTTGGGAAGTCCGCTGATGCTCGAGTGTTGNCACTGGCTCAGGGGCCACACCGTATAAGGTAGCCTCGAGCGACACACTCCGCCACCTGCCTGCCCTTCCTTCCCCCGCTGTCGCTCCCATTCTTATTATTATACATTGCGCTTCGCCATGTTGCTCTCACGTAAAGCATTTTAGCTCTGAATGCCAGCAGCTCGTCTTTTTTCATTATTTATTCAGGATTAGTATTTTGACGTAATCTGTTATTTAGTATTCTAATTGATTTGGTGTCCAATCAAATTCAATACAAATTAAGCCGGAAAAAAATGTTGATAAAATTTTCATGTTCACTAAGAAAATACTTCAGAGACCAGCTCCATCATGTCGGTAAATAATTTCTTCAAAACACTCAGTTGGATTAACTACGAAAACATGAAAACACAAATTGAATGAACTTCTAAACTTTTTTAGTTTTTATCACGACTACACCGATTAAATCATTTACTCACTGCCTTACTACCTGGAGGGGAGATGATGATGAGTGCATTAATTAAAACTGCTTTGCCCTTGTATGTGTGCAATGATTCCGAAATTCAATTCTGAGATCATATTCCTAACATGTATTCAGCAGTCCATAACCTCAAAGTCGTCATCCGTTACGACAACACAGCAGCCCTCAGCGTCAGAGCTTGTACGGGTCACTCAACTTCTTCATCAGTTTTATTAGCATTGTCTGCGGTTCAAGTTTTTACTTAATGTGCCATTTGAGAGCAAAGTCATGACTTGCCTAATGAAAGCCATGTTATTATTGATTATTTATCATATCGTTTCAACTAATAATGCCTAATTTCAGTAATATGTTACAATCTTACTAAGGGATATGTCTGCCGTTATTACGATGGTTAGCATTAACGTTGATTTCTTGTGATCGAAAATGAGAGCTACCGGCGGATGAATAAATGTTGAGTCACAAAAAATCATTCCGTTTCGCATTTTCGCTCCGTATCTGAATTAGATATGATTTGGAGCATACTTTTTCCGTCTATGGAGCTCGTTATTTTTTGTCCGTAAATTTAGAAGAATTTTCCGTCTTCGCATTACCTTGGCTGCCCTACCGTCTCCCTAGCGAGCGAAGTGTGCTCGATTTGAGGAAAATTTTCATTGGCTAACTGAACGAAGAAGTTTTCTCGTAACAAAGGCCAAGTTTTTTATTGGCTGAGTCGTTCAATTTTTATTCCTTTTTCCTCCTTTAAAATTTGTACTAAGTACATTCAAATGCGTTATTGAGGATGCTGTGGAGTTTATTGTGACCTTTTACGAAATGACAACTTCAGCTACTTGTTGATTTATATTCTTTTGTTCTATTTTGAATGCTCAGTTTTGTGGAACTATTTTTATACGAAATTAACGGCTCTGTTTGTGAAGTCACTTTCGTTTAAGTACTGGAAACACTACTCAGTCTGTTGGCTATAACAAAAATGACTTACTATACAGTATACAAGTATTGTTCTACATGCAATGAACAAATTGAAAGCATTTAGTATCTTTGTGTGAATGCATCTAAACTTTCTTACTCGTCACGTACTTGAAAGCTTGATGAATTGCTGTGGTCGTACTTCTATTTAAATATACCTTAACGAAAACAGAAAACTAATTTAATAAATCAAGAAGAAGTAATTTAATAGTTTGCTTTAATGTAACTACTAATCTTCTAACTGTACTGTGTTGAATAGAAATCACTCATTAAATTCATGTAAGCTTTAAACGTTTCGCTCCAGTTGTCTTGAACCTGTCAGCAAAATATGATAGAGCATAGGATTCAGTAAATGGTTCCTACACTAAGAGACGCAAGAATTGTTTATTTTCGTGTTGACGAGCTGTATGTGTTGGAAAACCAGTCGTGCTGAGAGAGCTCTGGCGCTGTGACAGGATAGCGTGGACGACCTGGCGACTCTATGTGATAGCAGCATCCTCGCTTCATGCGCCGCTGTCTTGCTGCAGTGCCACGATTTCATGGGAGCCTTGTGCATGCGTTATTTTACAGCCTAGCTGCGAGACAGTACAACTGCATTAAAGAGAAGATCCAGAAACCATCTCTAAAATCTGTCGAAAGACTATCCTCGGAGAGCGATCTGAGGACCTTGCCTCGGAGAGCGATTTGAGGACCTTGCCTCGGAGAGTGAACTGAGGACCTTGCCTCGGAGAGCGATCTGAGGACCTAGCCTCGGAGAGCGATCTGAGGACCTTGCCTCGGAGAGCGAGCTGAGGACTTCTCTCAAAAAGAGAATAAATCAAGCATAAATATTTTCTCTCTTATTCCCTCTCTTTCTTCTCGCGCAAACTTGCATTTCGATATTATTTCCTTAGCCTTATCGAGAAATTTTTCACTTAATGGTACAAAGCGAGTTTCACCGTATAATGTGGATAATGTTGTTAAATTAATTAATCAATAATAAAGTATTCAATATTAAATTAATGATAATTCACGTGTTATAATTTTGATACCGGACGGACGTAATAACTAAAAAAAATGGAATAATTGTTGGTTCTTTTGTGTTCTTATTATTGAAAGATGAGGTTGTTTGTGTGCGTATGTTGGCAAGTAAGCGCCCTTTGTGGGTCAGCATACCTTGCTACTGACCTGTACGAGTGACTTTTTATAGTTTCTTCCTATGTTACCATATCAGTTTTTCAGAATACTGAACGTTTGTTTTTGCTGGTGTGTTGGCCCATGCGACCTGATGGCAGAGAAACTGGGTGCCCTTGTGGTGCCAGCTCGACTAAATTTTCCGCTGGACGATACTATCATCATCTCCTAGCAGAATAGTTATCCTGAAGACAGAGAAATACTTTAGAGAATAGGCAATAGTTGTTTCAAATCTCAGGCGTGTGTCCAGTAGTTAAGCTTCGTCTTTCTTTTTTCTCCTGATTTATATCTTGTACAGTAGGATTGATCTGCGATGCCACTGACATTTTGTTGGAGCGTTTATTCCTCCGTTTTTTCAACATTCCACTTTATCTTTTCATTTCTTCGAGATGCGCTACCTCAGTTTGAGGCCGCAGCAGCGTCCTTTGCCCGCCGAGTTACTGGACATTAAATTTGGGTACCCTTGTGATGACACCATTTTTCATTGAGCTTTCATCTTTGATAATAATAATCATTTCATCAATAATGAGTGATGTAATGTTGATGCGGTACTTTGATGTAGAGGTTACGCAAAAATATTAGAATCCCGTGCATGCGTTACAGCTCCTTTTACATGTTTCTATGCCTTTTATTTAACACATATCATTATATCATTACGTTGCAATTATCATTTGGCTTCAGCAACATCTAGTCGTAAATTTGCAATTTTTTACATGCGTGATTCGTTCAGTACATAGCGTTACAGTTTCACATTGAGCCCATCTTCTATAGAATCACCCTTTGAATAGTCTTGCTAAAATTTTAGAACTGTTTCTCAAAATGGCAGTGAGTTAGTTCTCATGGATGGCAAATACTATTATACAGACACGGGTAGCGCCGGTCAAATTTTGAGTGATCGTTACATGTAAGTTAAAGGCTGAATCTGGTGTGAAGGAGATTGATTTTAGCCTTAAAAATTTATGCAATTGTCCAACATGCAATACATTGTGAACGTGGAACCTAATGCGGAAAATATCACCGAGTGAACCAGAGACAGAGGTTTGATTTTCAAGTAGCTCATTCAAAAGTAGAGGAACATTTGTGGTGTATATAGCGTATGTATAATGATGAAGTTATTGCGTGCGACAACTCGGTCCTTGGGTAGCGGGGTCCCCACTTTGCTACAGGCGCAGTTGTGGTCTGATCAAGTTCTCCACTTCGGGTTTCCCGCCCCGAGCTTGCGCGCGCCCCTCCTGCATTGTTCTGAATGAGCTGCCGCTGCTGCCCTCGAGTTGCTGCCTCGTGCCAGCGTCTAGCTGGCGCCCTCATATGCTACCCCTTTCTATGGGATCGCATGAATTGTTTCCAGTGCACGTACTACCGTGTCCTACCATGTCACACGAACAGTAATAGGCTGATCATTGTTGCAAGTGTTTACTGTAGAGGTTCCCATGTCACGCCGCCTTTGACTACCAGTCCCACATTATCTAACTTACGACTGCAGTTAACAGGTGACCTCATGCGTCATTCGTCGTTAATTAAGCTAGTCGTTAAGTGGTTCTAGCGCAAGCGTGTTGGACATTCCTGATGTACGAGAATCCACCTTGGAGCCGGTCTGTTCCACGAGTGTTTTTATTGCAGAAATTGAAGCATTTTCTTTCTACTACTCACTTAAAAAGAAAAATGAGCTCAGATTGGGAAGACCAATCATGTTTTCCAAAATTAGGTGCGATTGTTGTTAGCCCCTCCCCGGACTTATTTTTACTCGACCGCGGAATTCCTGTTTCTTGGCACGCTGACCGGTCGGCCGTATGTGCACGTACATGACTGTTGCGAGCGCGCGTCTACTGTACACGCACGCGTGAAAGATCATGAAAATTGATGTGATTTTGGCCAACTTGCCATTTTTAAGCAGAACGCTCAACACCAATTTTCCAGAACTAAAGAATATGTATTTATCTACGCTTCATAGGAGCGTTTTCTAGAGTACAGTATGGATGTAAAGCGATGGATTGGTGTCCTTCACACACTTTTCAGCTGCGCTGTAAGCTCGGACCACCAAGTAGACTAGTGCGCATGTCGCTCGTGCGTTTGTAGAGCCTGTTGATGAGTAGTGTTTCCAACCGATTTTTGTCTCTATCTCTTCCACTCATTCAATCCTTCTGAAGTCTGACTTCAAGAATAAAGTAGAAAAAATTCTCTGGCTCTACCCGTGACTAATTGTTATGCTTACTTCTGTCGCAAATTCCCATTCTCGCGAAATGCATTGCAGAGCTTGTTCATACACAGAGTACGAACCGTGATTGATGTGGGCTCGTACTGCCTCAAACCATCGTCGAGGGGCTGGAGCAGGGGCACGTTGGGTTACGTGAGGGAGGGGGGTTGTCCTAAGTGAGCGATACGGGGAAACCCCACCAAGAGCTGCCGCGCGGGTCTTCTCGGCAGTGCCTCAAGCTCTGCTTCGCTGACTCGATCACCTCATGACACAAATGTTTTGTGTTCTGAAGGAAGTGCGTATCTCTCAATGAAAATTCAAGTGTTTTATTGCAACTTTCTAGTTGAAGCTTTGTGTTTTCTTTGTGGTCGTAAACGTGCTGTATTTTTTTCTTTGATTATACAAATTGCCAGTTAGTCGGAACTTCGCCCTCAAGAAGTTTGTGATGTTCTTGAAGGATTGTCTGAGGCTAGGATTAAATTCTTGGCGATAATTCTTGGTACAATTGCAAGGGACTTATGAAGATATGATTAGATGCAAATTACGGGATTGCGTTGTGTGTTCGTTTCGGAACTTACTTCAGTGGTGGCAATTCTTTTTAGGTAAACTTTTCTGAAACGAGAGAGTGGTCAATTGCTGCTGGAGGTAACCTTCACCGAACCTCCCGTTCGCCGAGCTATTTTCGCCCGGTGCAGCAGTGTCTGGAACAATTTTTACTTTAGGTAAAGTACTAGCATTCTACGTCAAATTTGAGTTGAGAAATTTAATTTATCCCAATATACGTACACTTGTGCTTCCCGAAAAACTCCATTGAATTTACAAAAGCGTAATAATCTTGAAGCATGTGAAATTATACTTCAGATTCATTTCCATTTTAAGAAATCGGAGTTTGCAAAAATTGATTGCTATGCCTACTCAGTGTCCTAATTCTTGCTAGGAAATGCTTTTGCTAAGAATGATTAAAATAAAGTTCCAAGTAATATATGTATTGCTAAGTATTAAGGTGTATAGATATAATTCCTTACTTATGGGCGAAAGGAAAAAAGCTGCGACATTTTTTGACGCACGTGTCTTTCCACGCTCGTCGCGTTCCATGAATGAGAATATCCCTGATGCTTCATGCCTGTAAATATGACGCAGCGAACGAGAGGTACTTTACGCGACTGATGCAAGTGCGGGTGAATGTGCTCATTTCCTGAGTGGGGCTGCCCTGGGTGAAGCCATGCGCTTGGCTCAGGCGTCTCCTGTCGCCTCATAAGTGCGTTATGTATCGGAAGAGACAAACTTTGTTGACTCGCAACGAAGATATATTCATTGCTCAACTTTTAAATAGAATTCTTTGAAGCATTTAACTGACGTTACAATTCCACTAATTTTCAAGTGTTGTGCGAGCTCAGTAGTGTAATAGCGAGGCATAAATGATATTGGAGAGAGCCCTACTTTGCACTCGCCTGGGCACGCCTCTGCCTGTACTCAATAGCGATAAGCAGGGGACTATTTTTGAGCTCGTCCTGTGCGCTCAATGCAGTGTTTACTTCTCATTTTATTTCTTAGCAAATTCCCAGTGAGTCTTCGTGAGTTTACAGTAGACCGTAAAGTTGCTGTCTGTCGACTATAGAGTAAATAATCAAAAGAGTTTTTTTATTTTTAGCTGCGCAGTCACTCGCTTATCTGGTTTTGTTTGAATAATGCTTTACATCTGCACATTTTTTAGGATGTTACTGAGTGTGCCATCAGTTACACAATTAGTGGCTGAATCACCAGCGCCGGCCTGAAGAATAGCATCATAGCTTCCGTCACTCTTGCTTGGCCACTCACGCTCGACGCTATTCCCCAC
This sequence comes from Orchestia grillus, assembly GCA_014899125.1. Classification (NCBI taxonomy): domain Eukaryota; kingdom Metazoa; phylum Arthropoda; class Malacostraca; order Amphipoda; family Talitridae; genus Orchestia; species Orchestia grillus. Next base: position 43,320 of record VOMN01026260.1, read on the forward strand.
GGTACCATATTTGGGGACTGTCCTGGGGTTGCGCTTCCCCCTCCTCCCCAACCCTCTCATTGCTGATCGTCCGTTGTTTCTTGCGTTCTCTTTGCGACGCATATCAGAAGGTCGTTGCGTTCGCGCTGCGCAGAGTACCGTGAGTGTTTCGATGAAAACAAATGAACATCTTCAACGACGTGGATGGCGTATAATAGTAATGAACATCTCAAACGACGTAGATGGCGTATAATAGAAATGAACATCTCAAACGACGTGGATGGCGTATAATAGAAATGAACATCTCAAACGACGTAGATGGCGTATAATAGAAATGAACATCTTAAACAACATGGATGGCGTATAGTAGAAATGAACATGTTAAACGACATGGATGGCGTATAATTGCATATTTTTCGCTAGAATTAGCATTTTCCTAGCATGTACTTTAGTGAACTTCTTACCGAGGCGGGAGGTGTAAATAATTACGTTTCCTACAGTATTAATCGCTTCCAATGTTATCCAATATTGCGTGTTCCAAGTTGGCGACACCGGTCTGAGAGCAGCATTTACTTCGAGTATAGGGAAACGAGTTGTGTTGGTCATGACCTGGATAATTTATCTCTGTTCTTTATATCTCTCAGGTGAAACATGCGTACACGTGGCGGCCATGGCAGGCGATAAAGAGATACTACAGCACCTGACGTGGTACGGGGCAGATGTCAATGCGAAGGTGAGAAGGCTGTCACGTGCCTCAGATTTTCAGCCATTTCTGACTTTCATCAGCTTTTATACTTTCATTACTGAGGAGCAATCTCCAAAATATTTTATATTTTGGTGAAGACGTAAAGTTTGTGTCATTATTTGGATTTATATAAACGTACCAGTTGTTGATAAACAATTTTCTGAGGTAAAACTTTATCTGAATTTTCTTCAGGTATCTCTTCATCGTTTGTTTCATGTGATATGATGTTTTCGCTGATTTTTGGAGTGTTAACCGTGCTTGTTCAGTTCTGAAAAAATATTTTTAGTGCTGTTCTATATGTTATCTGCTTCTCTACGCAAGAAAACTATTCACTAGTCAGTTCTTGGTTCCATGGCTTGCCCCGTTTTTTACTCTTTTCATACAGTTGATCTCCCTAATGATCGTTTTGAAAATACCATTCATAGTTTGCATCTCAAAATTGCTATCAACCTTGAACCTTTTCTCACGGTTGTTACTACGCCTTCCCCATTGATGTTCATTTCGACCTTGAGACCGGTCTGCATTAGGTACGATCGTCTTCCCATTTTTTACCAATGACATGTCGCTCAATTTTTTGGTGACTTGCAGGAGCCAAAGAGTCGAACTTGACGCAGTTTAAAGATTTTTGTTGCCTTGTAGGTTCTCTTACGTGGTCAATTCGAAGTACAGTACGTGTGATACGCATGCATTTTATTTACGTGCGCGTTATTTTTTACTCGATTTAGTTTACAAGATAATTCCCACGACTCCCAGAAAGCAATTGACTGTTTAAACTCTTTGACCATAACATTCACATTTCGTTGTCAGACATGATTTTTGAGTAAAATATCACAAGATAGTGCCTTTCCTGCTTCATTTTCCTGACGACCTTGATTTCATTGACGCCTTTAATGTTCTCATCGTTATAATTTAAGTACGAGAGGTGTTAATGTTGTTTTACAAATGGTTGCTAAACTTGAATATTAAAATTGGCATGTGTCCATGCTATCATGTAGTGTTATTTAAGCCTGAAATTGAAAAATCTTCTCTTTGGTTATTAGTACTGACAAGTCCAAATTTTGATTTTCAATATTTAATTAACATCGCTGCCACCTCTTTATCTCTAAATATTTGATTTGTTTTATAAAACGAGTGACATTTTCAAACTATTTCGGAAGAATTGCTTGTTTTTTATAGTTTTGTATTTTCTCACAGGAAAATACTTGAATTTTGTTTTGGAACACTGTGCATTAACTTGAAAGGACTGTAAGCGCTTTTCCCAAATTTAGACGACTGTACGTCGTATAAATAAAATGGCATTACAAGTGTTACGCATTTCTTTCTGTTCACGTTGCAACGTAGCACTGTCTCATTTCTTAAATAACAGTACGCATATATTGGTCGAACTCCTTGGATAACGCATTGGGGAGGGGGGAATAACATCACAACCGAAAGATGCTTGATGTGCTCTCATGTGTACAAGGTGTACAGCTATCATGGCACCCTTTATTTATTTAATCTCTCAATATGCTAAATGTTTCATCAGGAATGGAGAATAAATATAACACGTAAAAGAATTTTCGCGGAAAGTGTAAGAAGAGCACTTTACATTGCTTTACATTCATATGTTGAGAAAAAAATGTGTCAATGCAATGTTTGTACATGACAGGAGTGCCGGAGTGGTCGCACTGCACTTCACTTGGCGGTTGAAGCGAGAGATCCGGAGCTGGTGGCCCATATCGTGACCACGTGTCGCGCTTCCGTCACTATTGAGACTTACGCGCGGCTCTCTCCGTATCAGGTCAGTTGCTGCTGCTGTCACGCTTGTGTCCGCCCTGCACTAAGGCAGGACAAACGTATGAATCTAAAACTTCTTCGTTGTATGCACAGCCAAGAGAGAGAATTGCTCCTGAAACACTGAGAAAAGGCTGTGCTATAAGTATTGTTGAGCTACGATTAAGTACTGCCGTATATGACTGATGGAAGTAGAAATTGTTGTAAATCTTTGTAATAAACACTTCATCTGTTTTGCAGACTAGTACTACGTCGCAAATTTAAATTTCTAGAGTCGAAGAAATTACAATGCTGATTTAAATTTTATAAAAATTCTCGTACGTTAAGAAAGCTAAATCAGAATTTCTGAGACCTTCTTTGTTTAGAGGCGTATATATGTAAGATAAATATATCAGTTATGCGAAAGTGAATATGTGTTGTGGTTCTGTAGGAGTGTGGTTCACACATTTATTTCGAACTGGGCATTTGGTTGCTTCAGCTGGCACTTGCGAATGGCGCCACGGGAATCGCGACGCAGCTGCTGGACCTGGGCGCTCCTGCCCAGCTCCTGCCAGCCGCATACACCCTCGACGAAGACGACGACGATTATGAAGACCAGTACGACTATAACCAGGTACGTTCCTCTCCCAATTTATGGGATCGATCACAAGCGATGTGTTGGTGCTCAGTTCTGAATAATGTGTTGCCAAGTTTGTTTTGAAAGTCGACTGCAAATGATTTAGTATTATTGTTGCTGTGTTAATTCACAAATGTGGCTGTGAAGTTCGGTTGGAAATATAATTGTAGGAATTCTAATAGTGCCTTGTTATGCGTTTTTCTCGACTGTACGCTAGTAAAATTGTTCATATGAGCATATTTGTTTTTAAACATCAATTAAACATTATCTAAAAACCTTAACTGTCTTCAAGTTCACCTGTTGTTATTAACCTCGTGTTTCTGCCGTAAACGTTATCATTCATTTAATGTTACTCTTTATAAACTTCCTAGTCGGATATGCCTCATTGCTTGCTAGGTGTGAATACTCAACTGATTCTTTACCGTATAATAATATCGCGTAACGTAATGTTCGAGAGAAATGTTGTTCGTGTGACTTTCATTTTTAATACGTGCGAATTATTTCCTCCTGAAATTCTTTGCTTATGTTTGTGGCATTTAGTTTACAATCTAAGCTCGTTGTTTATTGAGTTCTGTGCACTTCGTGAAATGGTTCCGTAAGTTAAGGGTCAATACACGTTTCACGTGTGAATGAGATATGGTCACTATCACTGACGCTTACCCGTATCAGCTAACTTAACCCTTAAATTTATTGGAACTATTTCTCGTAAGTAGCCTTGCTTCCTGATTTGTTGGCAAATATTTAAAAATTCTTTCTTTTAGATGTATAACATGAATTTCAAATATTATGAAAACGAACGATTTTTTCAACATAGTAATAATTTGAATCGTCAGAATCAAGCATTTCCGAACCACAGATAAGTGCTCCCTTAGGTTCTACTCTGAATTTTTTTAAGAAAATGTTAAATTGAACAAGCAATTTTGATCACTCATCGAAGTACACTTGAACCGTCCCAACCCTTCAGGGTAGGGAGTGCCTTCTTTGAATGATGTATACTATTTGCATTTTTCGTATGTTACAAATTTATTGAAATAATTAAATATTATCATAGTGAGTATGATTGTAAAGTAATGGACCAGTTTTTTTATGTACTGACAAATAGTCAGACATGTACGTTCAAAACCCGGTAATTGTGCGCAGTCATTCTAATTCGCAATAGTCTCTCTAAGTAGAACCAATTTCAGCATGGCCAATGTAATTTTGATCGTTGGTATGAAAAATTCGTCCATTGGCTTTCCTCTCCGAAATAATTTTTGTCAATCATCTGGGCTACGAATTAAATTGCATCATAGTGGTAAGACTTAGTTTAAATGCATTCCTGGTCTGCTGGAAGTGCCAATTAACCCGCTTGAACTGAGGCAACTCACCCACATTGAAGTGTTGGAACCGAGCTAAGAATGTGCTAGAAAACCTGATGCTCAAGGACTCAGTTCAGAGCGAGTTGTTTGGAAAATCCCAGATTAGTTGGACAGGAGACGAACAAGAAAGGTTTTCTTTATCATGGATTATGCGATACTTGCTGGACTGCTCCATAAACCGCAGCTCTAATGCATTCTAAAGAAACCATATTGAAGTAATTTTAAAACTTCTTTATAGTTGCTTGATGTTGAGCTCTGTATTTTATTTTTATTATCATTATTTCTCTGTAGTTAGAAACTCAAGTTGTTAATATGATCCAGTCTCAGTTTACTATTACGAATAGTAGTTTTGAATATTCTACGTATATTTTACATGTTAATCTGAAGTAAATTTGTATCATATTCCTATTTTTCTAATTGGAAATTTTTTTCGCCTGAAGTAAGATGACTTCATTGTACGTTTGGTGACAATTAATACGGGAAAAGGCATATTATGACAGCGGTTTTAGCGTTTTGACGGTGATTTAGCCCAGTACAATTTTTCAAATCGAAGCACAAATACTCAAAATTCATTAAGTAAATATAATTAATTTCTCATTTCTTTAGTTAATCATCGCTTTCAGTACTTAGCGCTAGGCAAGTGCAGCGGTGGGACGATAACTATTCTGGCTGTCAAAACGTTTTATGAAAAGTTACGAGTATAAATTGGCGATGGCGAATACCTTAGCCATTGCTTTGAACAATGTGTGGAGCAAGCCTGACTCTTTAACTGATTATTTTGAAATTTCTTCATATTCGACTATTTGACTCATTCTTATTACTAAAATATCTTGGAAGAGTTATTGTGATCACAACAATTTCGTTTAATCGGTATCATGTCGAGTCATTTTAACAAAGTATGAAGTATAGTCTCTGAAATAGTTCCCGAGGTAGCTTTCACTTTCATTGTAAACTTGGTAACCTCACTCGACACAGGTCAAAACAAGGAATTAGGTTACAAGGCTTATTTATTAAATCGCCTAAAGATCAATTCACGATTGCAACACTGACGTATGAGAAAAAATGTATAATAAGTCATAAAACGACAAATACCCTCTTGTTGAAAATATGAATTTTGTTTTGTTTTGCTCATCCAAATTCAATTTTGTTCATCCAGCAAAGCCAAGAGAATTTTCATAAGTTTTTTATATTATCAATTCACCATAACGCCGTGTTCCGTTCCCGTTGTTTCAAATTAACGATATTAGAACAAGTAGTTCGAGTAAGTCACTTCTGAGGAATGAGCGACTCGTGCTAGTTTATGAACCACAAATTACTGCAGTTGCCACTCTTCAGCAGTCTAAAATTTGGCTGGCCGTTGGGAGTTTGTTTTTCTGTCATGGGCTGCCAGGCCTGTTTGTGCAGCAATGTTGGGAAGCCCAAGCTAAAGACTACAAGAAGTCGCTAAACGTTGAGAGCTGTTCAACTAAATGCCGCTGTCATAGTGAAGAAATTGTTTTAGAGCGTGAAGCACTTGAGCGTAGGTAGCGTTGTAAGGTTGGTCTAGAATACTGTGTATCTTTTTCACGCCGTTCGTCTCAACAACTATAAGCGTATTTTCACTCAGTTTTTTCCGTGCGTAGTGGTTGTACTAGATTCGTTCGCTTGAGTCCTTGTCCGACCATGTGAAATTGCTTAAACTAGTTTTTGTGGTTCAATCCTATTTGATTATGGTAAAAACCAGTCGACTAAGGTTGCAGAAGAAAGCCCGATTCTGAAGAGCAAAATGTTAGTGTTTTTATGGAAGACTGGGTCTGTTATGACGTTACTCTTATATATTTACTTACACTACATGCGTATTATTGATATAATTGCAATCTTTGCCTAATGTGCTTTCTTGATTATACGCATGATGAAGTAATTATACCGGCTTCATATGGGAAGAATTTTGATTTTATGTTTCTTCGTACGTCAGTAACCTCAATTATCACTAGTATCATTTGAACAAATCTTCCTTTTATAAGTGTAAAACTTATACTGCGTTATATTCCAATACATACCGAGTAATATTTAGTACTCGAGTATTTTGTATTCTAATTCACTGATATGATTGAAGTGAATGTTGTTTTCTCTTACGTAACACAACATTCCTTTTTCTTGAATAAATTTACTGGACTCTTTTACTTTACTGATGATTTTGCTCCATAATTCAAATATACATAGCTTCAGGGTCGTTGGCACACAGCTGGAAGTTCCACTTTAATTGCTCTGTGAACGTTTTTTATGCTTCACTGAAAGTTTCAAGCTTTAGCCCATTTAGTTCTGGAAGTCAAATCATTTATAAGGAATTATTTCATCAATTACAAGTTCATACTATTTCACTGGAAAATATGTGTATGGCGTCTAGCAAGAAGTACGTCTGAAGCCCAGTGTTTACTCCCATTTACTGCTATTTATTGCAAATCAGCTTGGTCGTTTTTTATCTGTATATTCCGTTTTCAATGGTGGGTTTATACATTTGTATTTGAAACCACCATTTGCCTGTTTGTATTTATTGCAGCATCACTTAAAATTTTAAACGTATTGCATCGTTTCCATGCTATACCATAAATTTAGGCTAATCTTATAGTTGTCTTCCGTAGTAACAAATTGAAGCCATACGAAAATTTCTTGCGCAATTCGTATTGAACTACCATAAATTCTTCTGTGGAATGTGTTTTCGTCTAGTGTAAATTTCGCTTAGGGGTTTTGTTTTATTTTCTCCGTTAATTTTTAATACTCTCTGTAGATTTTTGATGTACTGACTAGGGAGTATCAATTAATCGTTAAATTATAGTTGAGCCATGTTGTGTTCTCAGCGCCTGATAGTTGGTCTGTCGACATCCTTGTCACTTGTGGTCGGAAATCCCGAGAGGAGATAACAGAACGCGTGACTTATTCAGACAAAGGACTCGTCTCTAGTGTTGCTCTTCATCTTCTTGGGTGCCTCTATGGCAGTGACGTGACTTGCTGTTTTCCTTAGTGTTTGGTCCGACAGCTACGTTCAGCCTTGAAAACCTAACGATCCTGGGAAACTCTTATCATGCGTGGTTTTGCTCAGATAATGATAATTAATTTCAACCATGTACAATACATTCCATCTTTATATCCATTTGTTTTGTAAATTTGATCGCAGTAATTACAATGTATAATTAGATGACAAGCCAAACGCAATTGAACTTTAAACATAGTGTAGTTTAGTCACAGCTATACAATTTCACTCAGTTCATTTTCTGGATACTTTTGAGGTCGCTTGGTGCTGTTTTACGTATCATCTTATGTAGTTTGAAGCTATGCTGCGCCTTTCAGTTCACATTACCTGTTTCTGAAATAAATTGACCTATAACTCTAGTGTGTTATAATGAAATCGTTAGATTAACTCTCTAATTTATATCAACATATGAGTGAATGAATCGCAATCGTACCGAGAATTCGTTTCATTTTTGCGGCGCTTTTAGTCTGAAATGAGACGTTGGTATATTAATTTCGTTAAATGATGGGAAGAATTAATGAAATCGTATACGTAGTGTAAATATCAAGTTTTCCGTATGTCAGTTGCATGCCAATCCCAAGTTCAATTTATTTCGACTCGGAAGCGGAAGTCCCCGTGACAGCGATGACTCTTCGTACCTGTAAGTTTTCCAGGAACTAGTGTTAGGTGGGTCACTTATATTGATCCTACATTAACTATGAACTATCATTATTTGAAGCCGAATGCGTTTGGATTACTTATTACAATGTCCATTATTGATAAGTTACTCTAAAAAATGGTTCTGAAGAATTAGCATTTTTAAGAATGTACTCTTGATTGTTTCACAATTTTCGTGAAATAGGCACAATTGTATTAAAAAACTTTACATTTTTCCGAAGAATGAAATCTGTAACCCCTTAAAATAGAATTGCTTTGGAAATTCGTAGCTTAAGTCTCCCAATTGAAGTTTCTGATATTTGCGCTTATATGGTCGCTTTGAAAACGTAAAATTTTTCTCTCGAGCTGACATTGTGGAAAATAATCTTTCAAAACGACACGCTTCAGTATAACATGGTTATTTTACAAACTAGCAAAATATGATGGGCACTATGTGAAAATATACGTCTCCTTGAAGCAACTAAGACTGAGTTGATAAATCTCGAATTCATTATGTATGAACGCATGCCACGCTGTCTACCAGCGATATCCAGGACCGTTGCTTGCCACCACGCTGTCTAGATCATGTAGTCACGTGACGTACGTGTCTTAGCGATCAATCGTAGACCTGGCCCGACGACCTCCCGGGCCCTGTGCCCTGGGACAGTCCTATTACCTGGGTGCCATCTTGTCTGGCTGTCTTTCCTTTGTTATTCAATGCTTCTAATGGAATATTAAAATTCAAGTTCACTCGAGTCTTTTGCTCTTGTCTTGAGCATGAGCACAAAATTATTCTCATAATTTTTAAGTTTACAGACGAGTAAGGATTTTGCAATCCGTAAAATACTAGTGACTCCCGTCGTTGCTGACATTGAACGAGTGTTGACCTAGTCTGCGGCTGCATTGATCGAAGGGCTCCAGGTAGTCTGGGAAGTCCGGGACTGCGATGTGGCGTGCGCTTCTGTGGCACGCTCATATGTTACGAGGGCCAGCGTTAATCCGTTATTCTCTTAATGAATAAATATCCTCGTAGTGATTTCGAACGTTTTCTGAAATTGTCTTTACTATGTTTAGTAATATTTGTAAATTATGGTTGGTTCAATGAGTGAATGTTGTTGAAGGAAGTTCATGATTTCTTTTTTATTCTTTTTGACGATATTAATAACCTAGATAGGCTTTTTTATTTTGGTTTTATTTTGTAATAAAATAGCCAACTTGTTGAGAAGCTCACAGTGGAAGTATGGCTGCTGCGCTCCAGCTGTTCGATAGTTGAGCTCGGCTTTCCCGCTCCTGGCGTAAATCCCTCATCGGCAAGGTTGGCCAGCCTGTGTCGGAGCACTGCCGTTAGCCTCCAGACCGAGTAGAGCTAAATGCCAAATTGTGGTTACTGGCGTAGCTTCTCATAATTTATAAATTTATTCAATACGAAGAGGCGTGGTCTTTGATTTTTTCTTTCATGCTATTCTAATTTACTGAAAACGATTGGTAGCCGGATATTTCTACTCTTCACGCTTTTAATTTTTTTGGAGACGTGTAGACGTGGAACTGCGCCATCGTTGTTTATCCAAGGATGACTTTTAATATCACGAGTCTCGACTTCAAGCTTGAGTATGCTATAAGTTGTGAAAGCTCAGTTTTTTCTATCTCAAATTTACGCCCCAGTTTGATAAGATAATTCAGATAGGAATGACAAATTTTTAATTATTTAAATAGTAGACAGTGATATCTACTATTTTTTATTTCCTAAAGAGGAGATATTGATGAGAACTCTTCTTTAACTTATCTTACGGACTCGCAACTCCACAAGGAGAGAGACGTAGAATTCTGAATTTCCGGAGCAATCAGAAAGTTTAGAAGTGACCTTAGTCACTCACTGCCAGAAGTTCCCACACATATGGAATTGAAACGTAGAGCTAAGGTGATCATTCTCGTATTTTCTTTTTAGTTTTCTCTCTTGGGTGATGCCGGAGTCGTGGTACTGACTCTCTTTGCGAGTGTCGTCGTTACTTTGTCTGTTATTTACTTACAACTAAAGTTCATCGTTACCTGTGCTATTTGAAAGGTGTAAATATTTTGTAAATTATGAACCTTACCGGTGTGCCCATGAAGACATTGAACAGGAAAATGAGAAAAAGTATCGAGTAAAATTTCCCTAAAGGGGTGAGAGAAAATTTAGTCCCGATTCACAGAAAGCTGACGTATTTAATTTCTCTTTCAGGAGGCAGACTCTACAGCACTGAACGGCTGGCAGGAAGTGGATGACATTCGGCTGGCTGGTGTGCCAGTCCACTCTTCTCTGTCCGCTGGTCAGGCGTTGGGCCCACCTCCCGTGTCCACAGCTCCACACACAATCAACGCTGATCTGTACTTCTAGCTCTTCCTTTGTGTAGCTGCTTCTCCTCCTGTGTGTTTACTCAGTAGAATGGGCATCGAGCACCCTAAAAACGGTACTACCCGAATGATTCGCATTTCAAATTTCCCGAATTTCTATCTAATGGGACGGTATACCTATGTTGGTACCTGTTCCTATTCTTCCCGTTCCTGTTTCTTTTCGGTTTTCTTAGAGCTACGCCGGGTGATATTTATGAAGGGATGGTGTGAGGGTACGCTTCTTTGTTTCGGCTCAATGAAACATGGTTACCAAAACCATCACGCTATCCCCTAATTTTGAAACATGCTGATAAGTTACCTTGAATAAGTGGGTATAGGGCTTACACAAATGTTGTGTAAGGTAAAACAACTAACTACCTAAAGGGAAATTGAATATTTCAGTTTGGTTCGCATTCCCACAGAATCTAAATTGAGCTTCTATATCATTCTGCTGCTCAACACTGTTGTAGAACTATTTTAACGAATTTATTCCATAGGTTGTGAAGGGGGACCTTGTTCTCAAAAATTCATTACCGGAAGCTTCATTGGAATGAGTGTTTTCTAGAATTGTCGATGGGGTAATTGTCTCAACTTGAATACTTTCAGTATCCTGCTTATTGTCGTTGCCCTCAGATGTGCTCTATGGAAGAAGCTCATTTTATATGTAAAACATTGGCCTCACATTGCTGGGCTTAATAGCGGTTGTGAATGACCATTTACGCTGTCAAGATTGAATGCACATGCGTTCTTTGGAAAACAAAGTTTTCCTCACTACGATATCATATGGCTTGCCTAACTCCCAAATTACGTCGGTCCTTCTCATTTATGTAGCATTAGTGGGGGAATATAAGTGGATGTGCTAATTCAAAGAAGCTGGAATTATATTGTCCAAGCTCAGAAACTATAGATCCATACTTTCATTTCGGTCGATATCCATAATGATAATCGCTGAGAACATTGCGCTCACGCAAGTTCATTTCTGTTCCTGATGCACAAGCGATGGAAATTGTATGGCTGGTATAACAATACAAGTTAACTCAAAAGAAAATGGCATTATGTATGACTTTTTGCAGGCATAACTCGGGTTGTACTGTTAGATATGTGCTTCTTGTAAAGTTGGTTGTTGTGTCCTTGTGAAGTTACTTTTTCACGCAAGTGTTGAGTGAACTGAGCAATTGTTACCTGCGTATGAGGAAAGTAGTGTGCTGCATTGTTGCCTCTTTTAGTATAATATACAGTTAGCCGAGATACTTATCTTACGAATGTCGTTATATCCCGAGCCTTAGTGAGTCGTAATGCGTATTTTTTTATGTGATTAAATGGGTGTTCAAAAAATGGGTGCCTGCTCGTTGTTCTGTAAGGCGTTGTAGGAATTCAGTCTCTAATGGTGGACTGGTTATTTGTCCTGTTTCTGATTGCTGCTCTCGAACTGCATCCTGTCGATGCGTTCACGTTTCAATCCATTGTTACCAATGTTATTTTTGGCTTTTCTTTCAAAAAATACGCGGTCGTGAAGAGTGACTTTAATAGTTACCCAACTTACGAATCGTAAGGAAAGTCTTATTTTACATTATCCGAACAAATTTGCTATTAGTGACGTTTTCGTTCTATATAATAGTTGTTTTAAGGATTCGCTTTATAAGACATGTTATGCTCTGCGGCATCTGAAGTTACCTTTTACTGCTGTATGAAAGTTCTGGTTATTAGTTTCTAACATCGTATCAAACCTACACTACATGGGTGTCAACGGCCATATTTTTTACGTGATACAGAATGCTTCTGCATTGGCACAGAGGTAACGAACTGCAAATAAAACTTTAAAGTCAACATCTAGTTTCTGTCCTGGTTGTCAAAACTCGGATGCGGTGAGATGCAACTACGCCTTTCTGCACGACAGTTATAAGAACTTCATTAACCTGTTAACGGTTATTGACATCATACGATGTCTGCGGGATTGTTGCATTCACACGGTCGCTGTCGATTACACATACCGTGTGAATGCAACACTGGCCACCTGGGCGGCGACCGTTAACAGGTTAATATACATCTAGTTTTTCGAAGTGGTCTGATTTAATTACTTTCCTCTGTCCCAGGTTTTTAGCTCTATTTATTGCGCGATTAAGAATGTGACTGGTTTCACGTTTATTCCACCGTAATTTTCCAGCGCACTGGTCCATTGTAAATACTTTGTACAGAATTTTTGTAAATTGTTTATTTTGTGTTCGTCGTGTTAATAAAATTTATTTATTTACATAATTTTTCCTGACCTTGTTTACAACGCATGACTAGCTGACATAGAAACGAGAGAAAGCTGCCAATATTTTAAAAATTTATAGCTTTGCGGTATATTAGCACAATTGCTACAGACCCTTCGAAAAAATAGATGGTGAATGATTTACAGAACTAGTTTTCAAATGGTCAATATGGTTCTCAGTAAATTATTAAGTCAAACAATCTCAAACTAAACGTATTTTAATAAGATTCCATAGATTGCAAGAATAAATTCGACATGAAAGATTACATCGCGCTCGAGAAATTAACTTACCACTATGATAAGCTACTAAGAAGATGGCCGTACAATACTTCAGGACTAAACTCGTTCGTAAAGTATTATTTGTAACAGCGCAATACAGTATAAGCTCTTCATGGGCTAATTCATTTTTTGAATGCTATTACCATTCACTTCGAATAGACGCTAAAAACAGCGAATCTTTTAGAAAGGACTCATGATTTCAATAAATTGTTAACCTCGAGACTGATACCATCGTGAAAAAGCAGTACTCACAGTTTTAGATGTAAGCTTGCGCAAAGGAAAAGAATACAGTAAGAGAAGAGATGCTTCTTCCATTGTAAACGACATGCAGCAGCCCTTTGCCAAAAGCAGCAGCAGGAAAATCCTATCTCGCTGATCACTTAAGCGCACCGGAGCCTCCCATCCAGTGCTACGGCAGCTGCGACTGCTGGCAGTTCAGGCTTCCCTAGGGAATGCCAGGTTCTCTGAAGACGCTTAACGAGAAATCTACAGCTTATCACATCCCAATCAAAGAAGCTCAGAAATTTTGTTTGAGGATCGCTACATCTTGCTGTACGTTGAAGAAAATTTCTCTTCAGTAGGCCCTTTTGCGAAGTAAATTTATTAAAAATGAAAAAACCTTCTCAAGCACTTGCCTTCAAATTTTCTTACTAAAACTTGACGAAGACAAAAATGAAGCTCCAGCAGAACATCAGAAATGCACAGTGCTACAAAAATGGCTATTATCATTTCTACTCTACACATTACAAATGTAATAAATTTCTACTGAATATAAATTAGGATAACGGAACCCACGCTCTATCACAATTTATTAACGGGTTCAAGAACTTTACCCCGAAGGACCTCTCTTTATCAGCGCAGAATTACTGAACACTTGCGAGTCAAATAATCGCCTTTAGTAAAATTTTGATTCAATAAATCCCCTCCCTACCAAAGAACTCAAACTGAAGAGACAAAGATTGATACAGAAATATCAAAGGAAAAATATTTAACCTAATACAATCGAGAGGAATATACAGCAACAGTAACCCAACATAAAATGCTCGACTTCGTAACACACTCACTTGCGTCGAGTTTCTATTTTGTCCTTTAGAGAAAGTATACTAACTTGAGTGTCAAAAAAAAAAAGCATCAGCTAGCGAGCTGCACGCTAGTGGAGGCCTCGAGTCGCCTAATGTATTAAAACAGGAAATAATCCTCGAAACGCAAGAGCATCACGTCTGTTTATTTGAAGTGTGTTCATTGCAAATAGATTACTACTTAGAGGCAAAGAGCTGAATAAATCACTATTTTTAAAAACTAGTAATAAAGATTAAAACGGTAAAAAATCAAAAAGGCACCCAACAAACGTGTGACTATACATTGTAATATGACACTCAAGTGCTCCAACTTCCACCTTAAGGAATATCGAACAGAATTTATTTCCTTTTCCAACAATGAAAACAGTTAATCGCCAAAGAAATGAGGCCCAAACATTAGAGGGAGGAATATATCTCTAATATCGTACCATAAACTTTTCAAAATAAATGAAACGAAATAGAATACGTAATATTTTTAGGGTCAAGATCGAGGCAGGAGTCCAACACCGATTACTACACAGATTCCATATATTTCTTAATCCATTGCTCTAACGTTCATCAGTACAGCTACAAACCCAAATATGTCACTTGATTGACACATAACACAAAGAGTCGGTGCAGAGCAGCAGGCCACCCTGTCCAAGGGGAGCAGAGAACTCACAATTGTTAGTTCCTGCGCTTGTTCCTCTTGTTCTGGGCCTCCTGTTAAGATAAAATAGAAAAGCTTTACTCAACAGCTAACGAGAATGATTGAAACAACTGGTTGTACTTGACAAATAGCTTCTCACTCAAATTATCTCATCCTATCTCTATAGATGAGACGCAACGACAAAATTTTATATTTTAACATAATTGCATGCAGTCATTTAAGTACAGGTTTAAGATAATGCTCGCATGAAGTTTAAAATGCCCAATATTAACACTATAAGAAGTTAAACAGTGTTCATAAAATATTGTCGCCATCTCGTGGCATGACATAGTATGGCATTTTGCACTTGATAAGAAGGAAGCACATCATTAGAGCAAAACTCGTTCACGACATCCTAGCATGAGACGTTCCTACTTCTGGCAACATCGAAATTATACAACAATAATTTGCAGTTCCATCAGTTCAAAGGAGCATCTCAAAGGAGCATCTCAAAGGAGCATCTCAAAGGAAATATTTTAAAGTGAAGCAAACAGATAAATGGTCGAAAATGCATGACTGAAGGCTGTGCTTCCATCACATCGATCTCGTAAACGAAAGCGACGGAAAAAACCGCAAGACGAGATAGATTACTGCAACACATTTAAACCCATATTTTCCAGCAATATGTGTTGTTGATACTGTATTGAGAAGCTAAAGGTATCTTTGAGGAATATGCTCTTGGAATCTGACTAACAGAAGAAAAGAATGGGCGACTTACTAACTTGCTCAGGGAGCCCTTTTGTCGATTGAGAGGCCCTCACAAATTATATTTCCTCCAACGAAATGACATCTCTAAAGTGCGATCAAGGAGTTCGAAAAAGTACGAGCATATTTGCACTGTCATATCGGGCATCGTTTCGATGTTGCACTGTTCAAACACTCCAGTAGCGCACCCTCATTGTACGACATCCCAACATGTTTACCAGTTAAAAAGGCTAATATTTTCTCTGACAGGCGCTGGTGTGCCATAATGACGATGCATGTGCTTCGTACACAGCGACTAGGGCTGTAATTGCCTAACTATTGATCTACAGCGTCAGGAAAATTGATAATGATTACTTAGCAAGAAATTCAAGATTTATCGACATTTTATGGTTACTTATATTCATGACCAGTGAGTGAGACGTTTTATCATTTTTATATTCTTCTACTATCTTGACAAACGTCGATTTCACTTCAATTTTACAACATCTCTCGCTACGATCCTCTTCCCCCTCTCCCTTGCACCTTGGAACGTGATATAAAATTTTGCAATACAAGTGCAGTACCTCTCGAATTATTTTCGACACTCGTTTAGACGGACAACATTGCTTAGAAAACTATACAACTGATAATTTCAGCATTAAAAACTGTGGCATTGGAGAGACCGATAGAGAGAAATAAATTTTACAATATTTTTCGGCCTAATATTAACTATTTGAGTGAACAGCACTTTGCAATTTAAATTTGTCTTACTACCCGTACACTCGCAATAAAATTCAATAAATGGTGGAGCAGACCAAAGAGCTCGTGAAGCCCACCATAGTGTTGATGGAGAGCGAATGAAGGAGATAAAAATTAGTTTTTAATTGTACATGTGCAACCAAAGCCCTCAATCATGACAAACTCATTGGCAGTGAGCCCTGAGAAAGCATCGAGTTTAATCCCTGAGAGATTCTATAAATATACTAAGATAACATTGGCTTGAACGAGGTTGAAAAGTTGAATAAGCAGAAAAAATAAAAAATTAGGGCAAGCACTTTAGAATCTTGAAGGTCATATTAGATGATTAATTAGTTGAAAGCGCTCTACCCACATGTAATGTGATCCAAAGAGAGCGAAAAGAAGGGACCACTTAATATGGACTTTAGAAAACGAGGAATCTATGCACAAGTGTGTTCCTACACAAGATTTCCTGCGCATAGAAACAGCAAGTTAAGAAGGAAGAAAAAGAAGAAAGATAAAGAATGATCAGAGAAGAAGGCATGAAAACGGAAAGACCCTAAGTGAGCACGAACGATAAAAGTCCCGAAGGCCTATCAAGCTCCCTAGCTAAAGCTGAGATAACCTAACCGAGTCCCCTTGGGGACACTAGTCCCCATAGCATAGGATAGACAAACTTAAGTAACCTAACCCTATTGCCTGTCTGACTCACCCGAGAGGAGAATCTTCAAGATCATGACAATTTTTTGATCTGACATTATTTACATAGAAGCTTCAAAATTGTCTTCTTTTTGAAGTCATACTTTATGCTCCATTTTAAATCGACATCACCTTCACTCACTAGCAATGTGTCAAATAGTTTAGCAAAGAAAATGTGAAGCAACGGCACCTTGTCAGTGAGGATGACGAGGAGCCTCTTGAAGATGGCCATGAAATCGATGAAAAGTTCGAGGCCGTGCATGATAAAATCGTCATTACCAAACCTTCTCTTCTCGATGATCAGCTGTGTATCGTACACAACGAAGCCACACATCACTGCCAGCCCGATGTACAAATTTGCCTGAAAATAGAAACTTGCATAAAAACAATGAAACAAATGTATTTCATATAATACTGTATAGTAGAATGTTGTCAATCGTTGCTGACAGTAAAACTCTCACGGGAGCTGCATAATGCAAAAATATCTTTAACGGGTGCGAAGTCCAAAAGGTAATGCGGCTGAGACTTCAGAGTAATAAAATGCAACACTGAAAATCTGGAACTCGAGAGGTCGCTCCAGAAAATAATATTGAGTACAGAGATAAAAAAATACACAGCGTGAAATTTAATAATTTCGAAACAAAACATTTGAAATACTTATTTGCCACAATTCACATCGGACCCAGTATTACAATCTAGTGAGATGACATTTAACTAAGATCAGAATGTACACCACTCATGGACCTAAGCGAGCTACAAGGCTTCTAGGGCCACTTATCTAGAAATAAGGATTTCTAATTTTTAGCGCGTAAAAATAAAAAAATAAGATTATACTAGAATAAAAAAATTACAGTAACTGAATTTGTAGCTTAAAATTACAAACTGGGGTTGCTCAAATGGGATGAATATAAATTGAAGTAAAAGAACACATACATAGGAGTATATATCCACATAGATCGGCTTACTTAGAGCTACGTACATTTAGTTAACAACCCGAGAGAAGATAAGCCTCAAGATTAGGCATTTTGATGTACATGTCTTACATTAACCAGGAGGATAGTGGACGTCTTGAAGGTTCCATTTTCGTTTAGTGGTAGGATTTAAGCAAGACAATTTTTCTTAAATTAGCTAAGCTTTCGGTGCGGATTTGCTCCAACCGCCATCAGCGGACAAGTGTATTTTTTCACAATACAGGGTCACAACGGGTACCTTACCTAGGCTACGGAACGTCGATTGTCAATTTAACACGAAATCTTAAACTAAAACAGGAACGAATAGGGGGGAGGGAGAGGCATCGATATGAGCTTTGAATGATCAAAGGAAGAAGTTATGGTACTTCATGGTGGTAGTTAATTTTGTTATGTATTATTGATGCCATGTGAAAGGACTCTAAAATTCTCCTTGAGTATTGGTTTTTGACTTCACAAAATGCTCACAGTTTAGAAGTTAAAAGAATGCTACTACTGTCTAGAATGTTGGTCCACCAGGGACATTTTATTCTTCTTTCGAACATTATCCTCATGCTCACTGAAACGAGTTTACAAGTTCCTACCAGTTACCCCAACGTAACATGCATTGCAATCATTACAATTTATTTTACACATCACATCATTAATTTTCCCCCGGAGCTCTTATGTCTTTCAATTTGTATAATTTATTTTGAACTGTATTCTTAAATTCATGTGCTAATCTAATATTGTAAGGCTTCAGGAGCCGTTGAACTCTTTCCAGGTATCCCTAATTTAGTATTTTGTGGTTGTCGCTGTCTCGGATGTTTGTTGTTCTTGACTTTGTGCATTGTTATTGGTACTCAACTGCAGTGACGAGCGGCGAAATGAATACTAACCTGAAAAATAAGCCTGGATGCAAAGAAGACGTTCATGAGCGACAAGAAGACGAGAGTTGACAGCACCGACATGAGAGTGCCTCCGAGGTACAGGAACTTGCCGCGGGGAGCGTACAGAGCCGCCAGGCTGAAGCACGCGAACACGATGGCGGTGCCTAGCAGCGCCTCCATGATCTGAAATGTACAATCAAGTTATCATACCTTGCTTACTTGTGAAGCGTCATAGCTGCGTATATAATGAGTTTAAACAAATAGATTTCAGGCTAGCAATACACTGGAATCCTTCAATTGAACTATCTGAAGTGCACATCAAGAGAATTTACAAGTTCGCAATGAAACGGAAATATTAGCAGTAACTATTCTGAAGCACGTTCAATTCCCTGTTATTTTTTTCATAACGACGGTAAATTTTACCGATCACACACAAAAGTGTTATAAAAATTCTTTAACAGGTAATCAAACTCGGAGAACTTACATAAAGAGCTAGACCGCGACACATCAATAAGGTTTGAAAGAAGCTCACAGCTTTGTAGTATAAACGTCAGATAAATCAATTAACTCGAACGGAGGTTTGTAGCGTCATGTCCCAGGTACTCACGATAGCAGGGTTGACCATAATAGCCATCTGAAGGAGAGGTCCGAGGTTGGTGCCGGAGAGGAAGCTGAAGCCAGCGAGGTAAGCGAGCCTCAGCGCCGTGTTCTTCGGGGACTGAGGGGTGCCCATCAGCATCAGCATGAGAACCAGCGAGCCCATGCCAGTGAGCATCCCGGCTCCTGTAAAAAAAAGCATCAAATTTACAACTGCCATACACTAAAGACGTAATACATAATTGGCTCACAACACAAAAAAGAACAAAAATTGTAGTACAGTGAAGAATACAATAAGAATGAAGATCTAGACCTACGTAATTGATTAGCATTAGACATGAAATGAGATCAAAATTTAGTAATTTATTATTATAATCCCATAGAACATGCGGCTTCCAAAATAATCCTAAAGCAACACTTCTTAGCTATAACAAGTTGTAGTTGTAGTAGTAGTGAAAGCAGCGCTTCAGAAACTCAGCCTATTTNTCTATTGCCTATGGCCTATCCTATGCCCCCTGAGGGGTTAGCTATAACAAGAAAATATAAGGATTAAGTCTGAATATTAGGCCGAGCACGATTATTATTAATTTTATCAGGTCGAGATTATTAAATTAGGCTAGTGTTCTCGGCCGAGAACAGTGGACGAATTGCAACAAAAAATTCGAGACGAAATTTGTGATATCCCAGCTGAGATGTTGCAGCACTCAATGAGGAGCCTCCAGAGCACATTGGAGGAGTCCAACCATAGAGGGGGGCACCATCTACAGGATGTAATTTTTATCAAACGTTGATAATTTGGATTACTGTCTCTTGAAAGGCAAGTTGTAGTAGTTCAATTGCTGTCAATATAATTTTTGGTGGGATTTTATTTCTTTATTTTTGAAAGTTTTCATTTTTCTGGCCACCCTGTATATATTTCAGTGTACACCAAAGAATCATAAATAAAATACGTGACTCATGAATTTGTCAAATATAGCAGACATATCAAATCAATGGTATAACACAAGAGTTTAGAAACAATACTTTCACATCTTGCCAAGTTCAAGCATCGTTAACTTCAAATACATCCTCTACACGACTACAAGCGATAATTTCTAATTGTCTCTTTCCTAATTCTAAAAAAAAACCATACTCATTCTCGAAAAACTTGCGTGAATCGGTAAACATATTATTGACCTGATATTGACATACTACCAAATATGGCAACACAAAACATAAAGAGAAAGCAGAAGAAACACAAAATTCATCTCCATTCATTCCACGGCCTTCCATGCTGTGTGGGTGCCATGGTGCTAAGCCTTGAACAAGCCACGATTCCAATGGACTATTCTCATACTTTGTGGTTTCAGGCTTTCTTTTAATTTAAACATATTATCCAAGTAATTAATGACGTTCTTCCGGGATGAGTAAAATAGGGACCGCCGTTTTTCCTCGATGTTTACAGGCGGCAACAACCGCAACAGTTTTCGGACTTACAGTCGAGCATTTTCGACAACACGTGCGACCCGCATGATAATTTTCAATAAAATTACCCCATGGTTAATGGTGCTTTTACATAAATATCGCCTGAAAATAAGAACCAACCCATGTTTCGACGGCACTTTTTGCTTTCAGTCGACATTTGTGAAAAAAATTATACGAGATCAAGTACCAGGTTATATTCGAATCCGCTTTCCATACTTGAATGCAATACAGCACGTCATAAGCGTAATCATTTTAAGCAGAATTACGTAGGTGGGAAGGACACTAATTGTCATTAACAAAAGTATAGACCACATACAGACCAAACACACTAGGTAACAGCCCGACTGCTTCTACTTCGAATGGATCGAACAATGTTGCTTTTTTCATTGTCTTTTCGTGGCAGCCACACTATAGAAGAGGACATAATAAGCCCTAGAAGTTCTTACGAGATCACCTGCGATTCAATCTTATGCCCCAGAAAAGTAACCTTCATAGCATCATCACAAACTCAGAAATCTTGAATGAATTCCTGAAAGTGGGTTCACTCGCATTACATCCTAGGGCTTTTGATATTCAGCGACTTGAAGTTACTGGGAAGAACTCCACCATAAATGCATTAAAACCACAAGTAACCACGAGCTGATTCGATCAATTTCTGTCTCTTCACGGCCACTCGTACTAGAAAGCTGTGTGTGCACAACAGGCCTGCATGGGTAAAAAGTTGAGTAGTCACTCCTATTCAACTGCTTTCAATAATCACTTCTTGGCTGACGCTATAAAAATGACAGTAACTGTTTGGTTATCTCTCACAGCATAAGGCGCATCGCAGTTCTTTCGCGCCCTCAGGTTGTGCCGTTTACGAACAAATTTTGGGTTCCCAGCCGTTGGTAATAACACAGATCAGTGATAATAAGCACTACAGCTCATCACTGAAGCCAAGTAGCACGGAGCCTGTCGACGAACCTCGCGTCACCCTAAATAATGGCTAGACCACTACTGTAAAGATGATAAATCGCTACAGATATTTCGAATATGAAAAAACGGAAGAACTGTCTAACATTCGTATTCCTCATACGACTTAAGAGGTGCTTTCTGTAAATAACCATGCTACCTCTTCAAGACTTCAAACTAAAAACTCTCAAAACAGAATGTGCTCCTTTTACAATGTACTATTTCTATATTATCGAGTTACAGCTCCACAGCCGTATACAGATTTTAATTGGCGACGTGTCTATCGATCGCTCTTTGTTCTTATTCTCATAACTGACCTGGCTGACATACTAGTAAAAAAACCTACAATGTCCACAAAATAATTTTTCCATAACATGAAAATAAAAACAAGAACTGCTCAAGATAAAAGGCAGAAATAGCCAAGAGAATCACAAGCATTTAAATTTTACAAGATGAACACAACCACACGTGACTAAATTTTCCAAATACCGACGCTAAAGAGTAACATTTACCATGCAGGTTAAGAAACAAAATTTCGTAAAGGCCTGCACAAAATATAGAGTATTTTAACGAGCATAAAATTGCCTCACCAATGAAGGAACTGTACAAGTGGGTAAAGCCACCAGCTGCAGCGCACATAGTCGAGATCGTAACAGTTGCGTAAACATTCTTCAGGTGATGACGCACAGGAGCTTCTCTGTGAACAAAATCAACCGGCCATTGAACAATTTACACAACCAAAATTGTAAAAAAAAATTGGGAACACGGAACATGCGTTTTGTTTACATGTATATCACACACAAGGGTATAAAGGCTTCGAAATAAAGTGCAAGAAAGGGGTCCACACAGCACCGGCAGTGCACATATTGTGTACCTCTTCAATCTTTGCCATTAACTCGTTCTGGAAAATATGACACGCAACCAGTTAAACACAAATATGTAATTGATTGATACACAAAATTAAAGCCTGCATGTTCCGTAAACATTTGCCCTCATTTGGTCCACTGATTTTAGCCTCGCAGTTTAATGGAATGAATTGCCCAGGTTGTTTTGTTCACATATTCATTGACATCTTTGAAGGCCTTAGTTTCCATAATGACTGAATTGGGTTTAATGACTTCAATAGAAATGATTATTTTGACATTGACAATTAAATAACCAAAGTAGCAATGCAAATGTCTATAAAATGTTTTCCTACAAATAACATGCATGTCTTCATACTAGTATTATTTGGCAAAGCTAAAGAACTGTTAATGTTAACAGCTGAAATTAGCATTAGTTGTGCAAATAATACTGCACTTAAATATTTTTCCTATCACAGGCAAGTAGAGCCACAGATCCCAGTAGTACAAAATTTCATGTTTTTGAACCTATTATTGTAAAACTTGTAAAACTAACAGCCAGTGGACTAAGTGAATTTTATTTGAAAATATACCTAATTCTTCATATCATTATTTAAACCCAAACTTCATTTCCTAAACTTATATTCTATGATGAACTCATTTCCAAGCACATTTTAAAAATTGAACTATAAATTAGCATTAGGAACAAAATTATAAAATTCTGAACCAAAAAATCTCAAGTCTTGAACTTTTACAAAAAAAATACTGGGCCTGGGTGGCAGTTTCATTGATATATTTTGAGAGAACTATTGAACAAAATCCACATCCATACTCACACCCCACAACACAGCAACCCAGGAAAATGCCCCATGGCTATTCAAGAAATGGTGGCACCATCAATCAATTTTAGGATGTAGTAGAATCTTGCAGAAGAAAGATCTCATAGTACAAATGAATTACTTTATAAATAGTGGCTTGCTCTATTTTTTGGCAATACAAAATAAAAATCTGTTGCATAACAAGTTTAAACTAATCTCATCTCAACCATATTATATTTTCACCTCCAGGTAGTACAGTATTGGAATTCTATTGAATATGACTTTATACTATTAGTATTAGCCATGGGTTCCAAAGTTTTGCACAGCCTAGAGCTGCTTGTGGAAAGGCTTTCTATTATTGCTAAAGAAAAAAATCACAGTCATTAGAGAAAGTTTGTTGGATATACTGTATACCAGTTACACAACCACCTAAAATTTCTCACCCAAACTTGTCTCTCTTAGAACCCCCAAGTGAAATTTGGGACAAAATTTAATTAATCTCAATGGCAAAAGAACCTCAAATGAATTTGCTGAAGAAGCTCTGTTATGTTACAAATATTAAACTACTTAACTACCACCACCAAGTCCTCCAGTTTGTGTCACCTGATTTGTTGGTGCAATGGCTCCTGCTATAATTAAGGATTAGGTTGGCACATTTGATTATCTCTAATTTCCAAATAGAAACTTATGAACAATAATTTTTACTTACTAGTCAAAAAATCTAACAGAAAGCACACATATCTACATGTTCATAATAATTCTCATATTGTAGAGAAGAAAAATAATTCAAATACAGAGCCAAAACTTCAAAAACCAAACCATTTTCAAGTGTTCTAAAATTTAAAGTTTTCCTTCCAGAAAACTAGAAATGAATTGCACTCTTGAAACTAGTAACAGTGATTGAAAAATATTTTTTTCCATACAACCAATTAAAAGGTTCCCTCAATGAATAGAAAAACTAAGCTAATCTAATATATTGTTAGGAGGTCAATAAGTTATACATTTGATCCTATCATAAATTCAGTAACTACCTTCTCCCAACATTTTTTTCAGCTACATGGCTTACAAGAGTGTAGAGTCGCCAACTGAGGGCACAGCAGCACATCATTATGACAAGCATTTAAATTAAAGAGCTTCAAGTACTTTATATACCAACTGAGTGAATGGTTACATATGGGTGTCTAACAGGGATGAGGAACATTTGTTAGTCTTCAAATATTTTATAGAGGCCTCTTACTTGACACATCACAAAATTCTACAAAACTAGAGCAATAAATGTAAACCAGAATCACCAAGTGAATTTCAGCACTGGCATTACATCCCCTTCTGCCACTTATGCTCAACAATGAAAATGCAGTTGTGCTCATATATAGGGTGAGCTACAAAAAAGTATCAAAATTTTCAAAAACTTATTAAATATTGATTGTAGAAACCTCAGATTGGTTACATTTTAAATATTAATTTGCTTACACATATCAGTTAAAAAGGTTTTTAATTCACAGAAATAATTTAAGTGCATTTACTTGAAAAGTATATTTTTACGCCTATTGTGCAAATTAACTTATTGTTTAATTTAAACCAATACCAAATTTAATTTTATTTTACATCTTTGTTGAACCTCTTGTCTTGAAGAAAGCATGGAAGCAAGACAGAGCTCCATGTCACATAACTGTTTAAACAAAGTATTGGGAGAGCGTGTCATTGGAGTTGGGCATAGGGTAAAATTGCCACTGTGCAGTCCCAATCCGACCATGCTATTTTTTCTTTGGGGCAATTTGTAAAAATTAATTATATAAAAATCTTTAATGCACTTGCAAAATTTACATGACTATCACTAGAAATGTGAACATACTATAAGATGCAACCCAGAAATAACTCAAAAATCAGTATGAAAATGAGTTTGAAGTAAAATATGGTGCCCATTATTTGGAATTAAAACATGAATATGTGCTAAAATGGAAACTTGTTTCATTTAGTTTCTTCAATATTTTACTCAAAAATTCTCAACATTTATTTTCTTTCCATTTAAATACTTGGTGTAATTTAGCAAATAAACTTGGTGTTAACACTTTTAATCATCTACTCACACAATTGGCAATAAATCATCCCCATTTTTATGAAACTGTACCAAAACTATTCCTGTGAACCAAATGGTTTTTATCTGCTATAAGAAGACCAATGTTCAAGATAAAACCTTGCTGAGCCCTCTAAAAAAATACTGACCAAGTAATGAATATTAAAATATGTAGACACTTTGTTGTAGCTCAACCTGTAGAAGAGCATTTTCAACATTCCTTGCTAGCAATGAACTCAGAAAATATTGGTTATTGGTAGTCATCTCAGTAGATTTAAGTTTATTTTATTCATTGAATCATGAAACTATAATAAGCTCTATAAATTCATTTTAAACTAGTTTCTTAGTGATACATATGTAAGGATATTTCAAACTTTCAATCATTAATTTTGATCATCAATGCACTCAGTTTACATATTTTATTGCCAGGTGTTTCAAGAGTCTTGATATTACACTAGCTGAAAGTACTAATTAGTATATAAATACCACCAAAAACTTAACCAAAACGAAAGTGTACCTGCCATACTTAATGGATTTTAACAATGTGGAAAGCAATATTGAGTCAAGTTACACCCCCGACAGAGTTTTTCCTTTGAAAAAGAAACACTAAATGTGACATCCCAGCTAAAGGCTTACAGAGCACTCAACCAACATCCAATACGCAATGCTGCAGCACTCGAAACTAAAAAAAAACTACATTTACCCTTCCTAAGATTTGCCTCTATTCAAGTAACATTTACTGGCACCTAGGCTGCCTCTCACTATGATAAAAATTTTAAATTTCAATAATTTTTTACTGAAAAAATGTACTAGAACTGTAATATATTAAAGATCAATATGTATTATAAGTAAGCACTCAATAAAAGATTTCTACAAAATTACCTGACACATCTGCCTAAATATCTCTGTCGCTACAACCAAGTGCTTTAGGGTGGAATTAATTTATGAACTTTCAAGTGGATATTATCTTATAACGAGAACTGAAACCAACAAGAATACTTACATATTCTCGGAGAAACTCCTAGCAAATCTTTCCGCGTTGAATCCAGTTGCCATGTTACAGTCAGTACTCTGAACAATATAAATGTAAAAATTGACGTTTGACGTTCTTTTACACACTTCTGCCCACTTGATTTCACAAGGAACTACTAAGTTAATTGATAATTGAGGACTTCGTGAACCTTGAACGCAGCATTGCAGCTGCAAAAACTTAGTGTAATGGAAAGGTGATATCTTTTGCGCCCTCTGTGAGAAAAACAGTAAATATTGCTCAAAATTTACATATACAACTATTCATTGTTATTGATAAATCTATAAGCTTTTATTCATTTTTAAGTTTAAGTACGTGACTGTAATAATATTATTTGCAGAGAAAAATCACTTTTGTATGAGGTTTAGAGAACAGAATTAGGCGTCAGATACTATAAGCTTTGACAAACTAGGCTGAGTCGTTCATATTCGTGCACGAAGGTTTTGTTGGACTTGACGTCATGGACGATGAAGTGCCAACTTTTCGAAAATTCAAAATTATAATTTTAGAAAATCCAAACAACTGTAGTTTTTATTGGTCCTTTTCTTAAAAGCTTATATAAACAAGTTTTATATTCAACTGAAGCTTGATTGTTATCATTGATATTTTCAAAAATGGATTATGAGGTTTAAAACCACGTTGCACTAGATGTGGTATGACGAAATTGAGAGACACGTTTCCATATGGTAAAAGATTTGAATTAGTTCTGATGTACGTCATTCATAGTAATAGTTTGTATGTTTTTCATAAGTTGCAGCTTCGGGTTGAACATGGTTTGAAAAATCAAAAATGTAAATTCAGTATAGCGACATGTAGTTTGGATTTATCGATCAAATGCTGTTTTCCTAGAAAATTCAATAACACCTAACATCAGCGATGATTGTGGGGCTACTAAAAGATCTATTTTCTGCCCACTTTTCATATTATTTTCATAAACAACTTCCCATGAACACCGTCCAAAACAAGAATCTTGTATGCGGATGTCCAAATCTTGTTGTCCAAATAGCAATCAGTACTCCGCTTAAAACACTGGAAACTATAGCAATAGTTCAAATCCTTTTAAATAACTTAAAATCATGGTATGACCAAAATGGCATCAAACTTAACTCAAGTAAACCGCAATGCATCATTTTACTCTAAAGATGCAGTGAAAAGGCTACCTAAATTTACTCTGACTCATGGGGACGAGGTAAACGAGCCAGTACATAAAGTAAAATATCTAGACGTATGGTTTGACCTCAATATGACCTTTATGTCCCATGAAGAAAAAATACGTCAAATGGTAAATGAAACCTTAATGTTTTTTCATCGCGTAAAGAATGTGCTAAACGAGAAAGCTAGATTATAGGCCATTCAGTCTCTAGTGTTTGTAGCGATTATTGGTCGCTAACTATGACGTGTCCAA